>CAUYRT010055838.1:0-55449 GCA_963574885.1 Lepilemur ruficaudatus
AGGAGTTCGAAACCAGCCTGAGCAAGAGCGAGACCCCATCTCTACTAAAAATAGAAAGAAATTAATTGGCCAACTAAAAATATATAGAAAAAATTAGCCAGGCATGGTGGTGCATGCCTGTAGTCCCAGCTACTCGGGAGGATGAGGCAGAAGGATCACTTGAGCCCAGGAGTTTGAGGTTGCTGTGAGCTAGGCTGACGCCACGGCACTCTAGCCCGGGCAAAAACGTGGGACTCTGTATAAAAAAAAAAAAAAAAAAAAAAATGGATATACCAATGTGCCAAAAGTATGAAGAAACAATTACTCTTTTACATATTATTTCTTGGTGGCAGCTTATATTGGTACAATACTTTGAAGTGGCAGTTTAGTAATATCTATTAAAATATAACATTTACAAAACTTTTGACTCAGCAGTTTTATATCTGGGAATATCCTCACATATATGCAAAGGTATGCATAAATAGAAGATTATTCATTGTAGAATTATTTATAATAGTAAAAAACTTGAAACTTGAAACCATCTAAACATCAGTACAGGATGAGCTAAATTCAGAATAAGCTGAAAAATTAATAGTGATGATTTTCACAGGGGGGGTTGGAAGATCATGGGAAAATTCCACTTCTTTCTTTTTATGTGCCCTTATTTTAATGTTTTGCAATATTAAAGTAGCACTTTTACAATAAGTAAAATAATCGAGATATTTTAAAAATTATTTTTAGAAAAGCCTTGCAATTATTTGAACAGTGTAATGATACCAAATAAATGCTCACAAGTGGATACCAGCACAGTATTAAAAAGATTAAACTGTAGTGATAAAGGATAATTTCAGAATTCCAGGTATGTTTTATTATTAGAAAATATATTTATAATTTATCAGAAAGTCAAAGAAAAAGTAGATTTGACCTTTGGCAGCTTTTAAACTTACCTTTTGGCTTTAAGAAAAACCAATATATAAATGTATAAAGGGATGTCTCAGATACTGTCTACACACCACTGATTCTCAAATTCGTAGTTGTTGGCTTGAGCAGCTCAAAGGGTGGCCATTAATTGAGAGAGACTGTGGGAGAAGCAAGTTGTTAGCATTTGGGGGAAGAGAGTCAGGAGTTCGCTTTTGACACATTTCATTTGAGATATCTTTTAGACATCCAAGTGAAGAAATGGAGTGGACAGTTGGGTGAGCAAGTTTTGGGTTCAGAAGACAGGGCAAATTTAGAGGTATGAATTTAGGCGTCAACAGCATATGGATGTACTATGATCTTTATACATCTCTGAATTATAGCACTTCATTATTTTGTCATTGTTTGTTGACATTAATATTTTTGAGGACAGAGACCATGTCTTATTTGATGTTGTAATAGTTCACTCATGGCAGCCTAGCCATGGTGTGAAGCTATAGGTTTGTTTTTTTTTGTTTTTGTTTTTTTTTTTGTGTGTGTGGGTATGATTAACTGGGTTTTACCTAGTGCATTGTCCAGGGAAAGCCATTTTTCTTAAAATGAAAAGGCTATAGTTTAAAAGCTGCCAAAGGGAAAATCAGGTTGTTAAATTCATAGTTTGTGGTCAAAGCTTACGATTTTGTCATTTCTAGGTATTTAAATATTGCTTTCAATTGCTGATATCTTTATGTCTGTATGAAATAACCTGCCTTTTCATAGCCCAGCTCAGTACAGTCATAATCCAGGCAGAAGTGGCAGCTTCAACTCAGACCAGGCTAGATTCCCTGTAGAAAATGAACCTCACGCAAACTCAGACCTGTAGAGTATTGGCAAGCACTATCTTTGTGCCTGAGATATATTCTCTTTGAAATTGGTTGGCTCAATCAGTGTGACCCAAAGTGGAGTCCATAGACTAGTTCCTGAACAAAAATCCCCCCCTTTTTGTGTTCTGCTACAGGTTACATACATAAATAGAGTGTAAGCATTTAGAAACTATAGTAGCAGCTGGTCACAGTAATTTTAATGTCTGTTGAATCTAATTTTTAAAGTTGCTCTATTTTGTGTGTCTTTTCACAGTTTCATTTTTCTAGGAATTCATTTTATTGTGTGTAATGAAAGTTTCAGCCTACAACAAATTGGAAATCCAAAAGAAAAAATGAAAAGGGTCCTACCTTACAGATAGTTTGAGAAGCAGTGTCCTGGTGCGTTATATCAGAAGGCACATCACTGATTGAGGGCTCAGTTAAGTCCCTGGAGGAGGGATGGGTGAACATGTACTAAACAGTCATGCATCAGTATCTCTAAGATATGTAAGTACTTTGAAGAAAATACTGCTGTGGTCTGAATGTTTGTGTCTCCCGCTGCCCAAATTCATATGTTGAAATCCTAACCCCAAAGGTGGGATTAGTATTAGGAGATGGGGCGTTTGGGAGGTGATTAGGTCATGGGAGTGGAGCCCTCATGACTAGGATCAGGGCCTGTTTAAAAGAGCTGGAGAAGGGACCCTTGGCCTCCATTTATGTGAGGACACAATGAGGAGGTACTGTCTTTGAACCAGGAAATAGGCTCTCACCAGATACCTAGTCTGCTGAGGTCTTGATCTTGGATTTCCCAGCCTCTAGAACTGTGAGGAATAAATGTTTATTGTTTATAAGCCACCCAGTTGATGGCATCTTGTTATAGCAGCTCAAATGTACTAAGACAAATTCTTTACCCTATTTCTCATATAATTACTGATTTATTATTGATGGAGGTATGATATGGTAGCATGAAAACAGGTAAAGAATCACCCTACTAAAAAAAACGTAAAAGATTTGAAGTTTTGTTAGATTTGTGTTGATTAGCACATTGACTATCACACTAGAAATTTTTTTTTTTTCCTTTGGGGCTATGGTGTTTTATTATGAAAATAGAATAAAAATTTCGAAAACAAAATGATCCTTTCTCATTTAATGAAAAAAAAGTGTTTTTTTTTTTATTTTCTGTACGTTAGTTATATGCAAGTTGAAAAACAGTTCATAAGGCTTCCAAGGTAGAGTCATGTGAGTTACATATGCTTCACAAGGCCCCGGCTCAAAACTAGCGTGAGTTAATAAATACAACTCACATGGCAGTTAATGTGTTAAACTGTGATTCTCAAGTCTGACCTTTAGTGTGTCAGTTATAAAGTATATGACCATTGCTGGGTTTTATAAATATTTTCTTTGGCATCCAAGCTTTAGATGTGTCTTCACACATCAGTATGTTGCTTTATGGTTTCCTAAACACAACCTTCTGGTCTACAGTCCAGCTATGCACTGAATTCCTAACCTTGTTGCTTAGTTTCTGAAACATGTTTACACCTTTTATCTATCTTTTGACATTTCCAATGGAAGCTCTCTAGAGACGCACTGTGAATTAATAATCATTTTAGTTCCTTAATACTTCTCTTAACCATTATTACCTCCCATGAATAATTTTCATTTTCATTCAATAAGCAGAGGTAATATGCACCGCAGAATGCAAATAATGGCTAACCTGGTAATTTCAGAGCAAGGAAATGAGCAGATGTAAGGAATACAAGTAAAGGGAAACGATGGAAATTCTGTCAAACCTTCTTAACACTAAGAAACAGATAGCCGGATGAGCGATATACAAAATAAAGCACTGGGAGGAGAAATAAGGCCAGGATAATCATGGTTTCCTCTACACAGTGAGTTTCGAGGTTGTTTCCACTTTGTGTTTTGGACTTTGGAATTTTTCAGGTTATCAACATTAACGATGTATTATTATTATATTAATATTATTATAAAAATAGTTTGCATATATCCCTTCTCCATACGTGTAAGTAACCTCAGTGTAGGTCAGAGAAGCAGGTTGGAGGATTTGATAGTTTAGTTATGATATTCTTGCTTTTAGGGGGCTTAAAAATCATTGTCAAACTCTTCCTTCTTGGTGATTTCCCCAGTGACCTCCTATAGATTACTTCTTCTGTCTTTGTGAAGATGTGTGATAGCAAATCTCTGCCAGTTAGTGAGCACAGGAAAACCTAAGGGCTGTTTGTTTTGCTACTTACAAAGCCATACTGATGTTGGACAAAAATCCCTGAATCCCTGTAGGATACTCTAAATTTTTAGTCAACAAGGACATTAGCCACTTAAAAAAAATTATTATTCCAGTATATTTAGGGGGTACAAGTGCAATTTTGTTACACAAGATATATTGTAAAGCAATAAGATCTTGGCTTTTAATGTACCTGTCGCCCAAATGGAGTACCTTTGTACCCTATAGGTAATTTTTCATCCCTCACTTCCTCCCACCCTCCCCTCTCGTGAGTCTCCGGAGTCCATTACACCACTCTGTATGACTGTGCGTACCCACAGCATAGCTCCCACTGACGAGTGAGAGCATGCGGTATTTGGTTTTCTTTTTCAGAGTTAGCATAATGGCCTCCAGTTCTATCCAAGTTGCTGCAAAAGACATTATGTCATCCTTTTTATGACTGAGTAGTGTTCCATGATGTGTATATACTGTATTTTCTTTATCTACTCATCAGTTAGTGGACACTTAGGTTGATTCCATTTCTTTGCTATTGTGAATTGTTTTGAGATAAAACGTATGAGTTCAGGTATCTTTTTGATACAATGACTTCTTTTCCTCCTTGTAGACACCCAGTAGTGGGATTGCTATATCCACTTTTAGATCTTTGAGAAATCTCTATACTGTTTTCCACAGGGGTTATACGAATTTACATTCCCACCAGCAGTGTATAGGCATTCCCTTTTCATCACCTCCATGCCTACATCTGTTTCAGATTTTTAAGGGATATCCTGATTGGAGTAAGGTGGTGTCTCATTGTGGTTTTACTTTGCATTTCCCTGATAATTAGTGATGTTGAATATTTTTTTATATGTTTGTTTAGCCACTTAAAAAATTAACTGACAGAAACTGTTGGCTCCTTTGAAGTAACATAATCAAAGAAGTAAATGGTTTTGATTTTTAAAAATCAGTTTCTTAAAAATAGAATATATTCACTGTATATTAATAATCCAGAATTTCTGCATTAAACATTCATAATTATTGTTAATAATTTTCTAATAATTTACTTTCTCTATCTGTATAATAGAGTATCATATTCTAGTTTTAGTACCATGGATTTACATTTCAACTGAATAGAAAAAAGTTAAATCAAAAAACTTATTTCTATATCCTTTCTTTTATTAAATCCATTGTTTATAGAAGATTGCACTTA
The DNA here is from genome assembly GCA_963574885.1 of Lepilemur ruficaudatus. Taxonomy (NCBI): domain Eukaryota; kingdom Metazoa; phylum Chordata; class Mammalia; order Primates; family Lepilemuridae; genus Lepilemur; species Lepilemur ruficaudatus. The sequence goes on from CAUYRT010055838.1 coordinate 5,168, forward strand.
TTGTTGCTCTAATATCACATTTTATTAACATAAAGTTTGTTAAAAAGATAGTGTCACTCTAAAAGTGCAAGTTGTTTCTTAACCAACCAAGAAGAATCTACCTATTCTCTCGTTTGGGGGAGATGGACTGTATTTTAGTGAGGCTGCTATTTGTTGCTCAGAGGACTTTTCTACTTTTATAGAGCAACTGATCCTCGAGGAGTCACAAAGCAATGTGTTTCATTCACTCACTCAACAAAAATTTATTGAATGCTTACTTGAATCAGTTCTCTCTAGATGCCAGATACACTGCAGTGACAAAAGCACGTGGTTACTGAGCTCAGAGAGCTCACAGTGTAGTGGGGGAGACAGCATTACTAAAAACACATACATTAAATACTTAGACCTCTGAAGAAAAGAAACATGTGTTCATAAAGACAATAATTTAGTTGGGGGGGGGTGAGCATTTAAGGAAGCATCTCTGGATGAGAGGGCGTTCACCAGGGGCAGGATGAAGGCTGTGAGCCAAGGCCCTGGGGTAGAGCCATAGCTTGGCATAGGTCGTTAATTTAAAGGTACTTTTTCTCTTTGATCTCAAATGCTTTTAGTCATTTTATTAATAAGGCTTTCCTCTGGATGACTCCACTACCGAAAGCCAGATTGATTTCTAGAGATGATTTATCACCACTGAGGATATTCAGAGTGTGTCATTGGCTCTGAAGCTGGTTCTAAAAGATTTTCAGATATATTTTGAGCTGCAATTAAGTTGAGATCTATTTCAACATCATTGAAATAATTTTATAACCTCCCTCCCAAGATAACTTTGAAGGAAACAGGTTTATAAGTTATGATGTTTTTTAACAAAAATCAGCCACATTACTTAATAACCGTTCTTAATGTAATGAGAATACAAAAAAGCTTTGCCTCTTTTTAGAGAGGCCCAGCCCACTGCTTTTCCTTCTTGAAAAAGTGAAGATTGAGACAGAATAATCTCTGTAATCATGACAAGTTGTATTTGGCTTAGTTTCTTTCAGATTCAGTGTCTGAAAGAAGTTAGAGAAACAGTTTGATATGTGGAAACATTAGGGACTTTGGGGAATTTGAGGTCAGATAAGCATTGACCGTACCACTTACTAGATCTTTGATCTTTGAAAAGTTACTGAGCTTCTCTGAGTCTTTGTTTTCTAATCTGCCCAGTGGGATTAATATTATACTGCAATCCCTTCATCCTTTTATCTTTTACCACAGATGTCAAACTCTATGAAACCCAGCCATTTAGCTTAAAATACATATGTTTTCATGCTTTCCTGTCTGATTTTTTTAAATTTAATTTTTAGGAAAACATGTTAGTGCATTGCATGAAATGGCAGTGCTAGGGCTAGGGCTAGAGAAGCACGACATACTTGATGTTGTCTACCGGTGGATTTCGTTCTCTGTCTTAAATATAAGGCCAGAAAGCATCAAGAGATGTTAAGTATCTAGGAAGGTAGAAATTTTGGCTTTGATAAGTTGAAAAGTACACAATAGAAAGATCTTATGTAGAATATTTGATAAAGTAAATCAGTTTGGTCCTCCACCCACAAATGATATAGTTCTGATTAAAAATTGAAACATTGTCATAAATAAAAAACCCACCGGAAGTAACACTTATGAAAATTAATGATTGTAACTTGAATTGAATCTTGGAACTAACAAATGTGTTCATAATATGGTCTATTTCAGCTAGAATACATCTCTCTTGTTCTCAACTCCAGGTCATGAATTCACCACTTATGGCACTTGTCATTGTCTACCTTGATAAGCATCAGCTACTGTGTAAGGCAAGGACCGTGTCTAATTTATCTTTGAGCCTACCAGTTCATGCAGAGTCCTGGCGTTGATAATAAATCGCAGTTGATGGTAACTAGAAAGATGATGGTACATAGAGAATTTAAGTACCTTGCCTGCTCTTGCTAATTTTGAATGTTGTTAGTGGCGGCAGTTATGTCCCTCAATTTGCTTTAGTGATGTCATACTAAGTACCTGAGGTTATTATTTGAGAGCTTAATATAGATTAAGATCTGTTTTCAGCCCCATTAGAAGACAAGATAATGAACTCCTGAGCAGAGCTGACACCCCATGACAATAGTCCCTCCTCATGATTCACATCTCTGAATGGTATTGTCACTGTTTTGATTTATAAGTTATTATAATTGGGCACTTAGCTGAGAAGGGAGCACTCCTAGTCTGCTGTTGGCACACATAACTAGAGTGTTCAAACTTAAAAATATGATTTGATGTTTATTTACAACTCAAGATTCATGAACAAATATACATTATTGAACATTTATATCCTTCAGCTCTTCAGAGTTGCTCTATCCATTTGTGATGCATGTTAATAGAAAGTGAAATAAAAACAGTTGCATTTGAAGAGCTACATCTGTTTTGTACCTGAGTTATTTGAAGTTTGGAAAGCTATTCTGATCAAATAAATAAATCTTCATCCAGACAGGTGGCTTACTTGAATACTTACTTATAACTTATTTTCAGATTCCCTTTGGGAAATCTTACATTTGGCTCTAATCTTTGCTTTATCTGCCAAGGATAAGCTGAGAATGGGAAGCTTCAATTAGAATTAATTGGGCTTGCCATGAAGAAATTTAGGAAGTGTCCAATACCTTTATTCAAAAAGGTTCTAACAGAATAAAACTTATAACAGAATGTAAATATTAATAGATTATCTTAAAAGGATGCGTATAGTTAAAATGCTTTGTTGATTTAATATCAGGGAATAGAAATTTTTCTCAGTCCCCTTTTTGGGCATTATTTTCTTCCTATTCCATAGCAAATTCGCAAAATAAAGTGTAAGTCAAGTGGTAAAGAATGTTTTCTTTTCTCTCTCTATTTTTTAAACTTGGGATTTAACAGAAAGTAAGTACATAGTTTGCCTAATTGAAATTTGGTCTCCAAATCTGTCTGTTGCATGTCTATCTAAATTGGAGGCATTTGTTAAAAAAAAAATCACCATGGTGAGTAGCAGTTCATTCCTCTCCGGGCATAGCAAAAGCATTTGCTCATGTGACATAAACAGAAAATCTTAAAGAGAAAGAATGCATACCTTTTGATGCTAGGATGAGCTTTAAGATTTCTCAATGGTAAAGTAAAATTGAGCTGTGGAATCCAAGTTATAACACATAGTAAGTGCCTGAACACAAAAGATTTCATTAATTCAAAATTTAAGAAATTTTGACAACAGAAAAGAATTTTGAACCTCTAAGTTTTATGTTAAAAAGTTATGTAAAAGTTTATAAGGAAAATTTAAAATGTAAACATGTTAAGTGAAGCAGGAGAATTATGTATCAAAATTCATAGTGTAAAACTTTTCAGATAGTTTGTAGGCAATGATATTCAGTGATACCCATTACTGCTTCATGCCATTTGTCTAGGATTATGCAAATTGCTTTATAACATGATACTTTAATAGTTTGAACATAGCTTATAAAATAATTTTGTTGTATTTACATTTAGATGCTCAATGAAGAAGTGCTCCGAAAATGCTAGATGATAACACAGGGACTAAGAAAACTTTTGTAAACAATGTGAAGCTTTTAAAAAATGTAGTCAAGTATTTATACATGTCATAACCCAGGAAAGGGAGCTAGCAGCTGTTGAGTGCATGCCTTGTGTGAGATATACACACTTGGGGTGTGTGTCATCATCCTGTTTTATAAATGAGGACATTTGTAACATGCAATATAGTTAGTGAGAATGTGGGTTGAGGTCAGATGTGGCCTGAGTCCTCTCTTTGCTGTTCATACCTTTGTGGGTGATTTTAGATAAGTTATTGAACTGGGATTGCAGGAGAATATATCGGTTAACAGGCAGGTCTTGGGAGTAAGATTCTCAACCAAGTTCTAGCTGTACCAGTTAGCAGTTCTTTGATCTCTATAAACCTCATCTGTAAACAGAACTGATAACACTTGCCCTGTATATTTCATTGTGAGAGTTAAACAATGATGTGTGTAAAGAAGTTAACATGGTTTGTGGAGTATAGTCAATGCTGAATAATGTTGTCAAGATGAAGATAATGCTACAGTAGTGATGATGGTGGGGTGGTAGGGCAGAGCTCCGGTAGAAAGCAAGGCATGTCTAATTCCAGAATGCACGCTTTTTCCACTCTCTCTGATCCTGGAAAAGATCAGACAGAATGGTATGGAAATATGCCTTGAATCAAAAGCAGTTGTTTTTGAAGTAGAAAAATTCTTTCCGCAAATGTACAAGTTATGGACTGTTCCGGGGATAGGAATTAGAATGGAGAACCCCAAATGCATGGAAATTAGAGTCTACCAAGGGAGATAAGAAAATAAATAAATCCACAACTCAACTGATAGTAAGTGCTATGCAGAAAAAACAGCCTAAGTGGATAGACTTAATTGACAGGTGTGAGGGAAAGATAATTCTAGTTCCTTAAGCAGCTGGGTGAGTGGGGGTTTTATTTAGGGAAAAGTGGAATGCTGAAGGAGAAGTGAATTGCCGAGGAATCAAGAATACCATCTTGGCCAGTACAGTCTGAGATGCCAATTGTATATTTAGATGCAGATGTGGAATAAGAAGTTGGATGTGTGAGTTTGGAGCTCAGAAGAGAGGTTGGCATGACAGTGTTAATTTGGGAGTCATGGCATTGGAGGAGATCCACTGGAAATGCATATATGGGGAGAAGAGATGGGATCTCTAGGCCCTGGGGCATTTCAAAATTTGAAGGTCAGGAAGAGAAGCTGAATCCAGCAAAGGAGACTGACTGAGCAGAGGCCACAATGATTTTAGAAGTAAAAACCAGGAGAAAGTGAAGCAGGCTTCACTTTTGGAAGCCAGTGAAGGGAGTGTTTCAAGAAGGAAGGAGAAAGCCACTATGCTAATATTGCTCTTGGTTGAGGTAAGGTGGCAGAGGCTTTATCATGGAATTCACAAAGTAGGGGTAGGTTGGAGACTTTGACAAAAACAATTTTAGTGGATTGGGGGAGATGCAAACCTGCTTAGAATGGGGTTAAGGAGAGAACAGGAGGCAAAGAACTGGAGATAAAAAGTGTAGAGACTTCTAAGTAGATTTTCCGTAAACTAGGACATCAAAAGTAGATAGGAACTGGACAGTGTGGGTTTTAAAAAAAGTTTACCTTTCAGTTTTAAGTTATTACGGATGATACTACATCAAGATGATATGCTGATGGGAAAGATCCAGTAGATAGGGGGGCCTGACCTTGGGGTAGAGGGATGGATAATTATTACCAGGCGCAGTGTTCTCCACAGACTCAAAGGGATGGGATCCACATCGAAAGTAGAGAGGTTGACCTTTTAACATTCGGGATGGCAGAGAATGAGTCAAGATACAGAGAGGTTGCAGATTTGGTGGGAAGATGAATTAGTTCTCTTCTAATTGCTTCTTTTTCCTAAGTGAAATGAGAGCCAAGGTCATCAGCAAGTGCAGTGTAATGGATGAGTCATGTTAATTAACCATCATCTGCATAAACTGCATTCTTGAGCAGCAGGCTTTTGGGACAAGTGTTTCCCTGACAAGAGGGCTTTGCTTTGTGGACTGCGTTCCCTGTCCTACTTTGGCCATAGTGCTGTTCCTGTGTTCCTGCCATGTGATTTTTATGACAATTGAGCAGTGAGGTGTGAATGAAAGGTCCCCAATGAAGAGCCTACTCTGTATCTTCAGCTTGTCACTGTCAACTCTGAAAGTGGTGTGTTTTATCAGATGATATCCTAGGAAGTAAAGTACTATGGTCAATTTTTATACATATACAATATTTTCGTTTTCTCTTACAGACATGTATATTGTTCCAATCCCCTAATATAAATTATTATATTGTGGGTCTCTGATTGTGGGTCAGAGGTGATGAGAGGAACCATACAGTGAATTTACTCCCTGTCATAAAGAAACTATAGTGTAGAACCTTTTTGGCACCAGGGACTGGTTTCATGGAAGACAATTTTTCCACAGGCCTGGGGGTACAGGGGACACAGGGGGCGAGGGATGGTTTTGGGATGATTCAAGCAGATTACACACATTTATTGTGTACTTTATTATTATATTGTAATATATAAAGAAATCATTATATAAACCTCCCTTGTAATGATAATCTGCATTGGCAGCGGCTCCCCAGCGCTAGCATCACTGCCTCAGCTCCACCTCAGATCATCAGGCATGATATTCTCACAAGGAACACGCAACCTAGATCCCTCACATCACAGTTTAAGGTAGGGTTCCTGCTCCTATCAGAATCTAATGCCCCCACTGATGTGGCAGGAGGTGGAGCTCAAGCGGTGATGCAAGCCACAGCATACACAGATGAAGTTTCACTCACTGTAGTGCCACTCACCTCCTGCTGTGCGGCCCGGTTCCTAACAGGCCACAGACCAGTACCTGTCTGCAGCCCCGGGGTTAGGGACTGCAGGTGTAGAGCCTTTCACCCACCCAGAGATGCTGATATGACCCAAGCCAATTCTGAAATGATGGAAATAGCTTATGGTTAATAAACTTTTTGTACCTTGTGACAAAGATGGTAAAATTTCAAATTATTTATTAATGTTAGACCTTAGAAATAGATGTTTATTAGCTAAAATCTTTTAAAAGAAATAGTTTATATAAACTGAATTATCTTTTCAGTTCAGTAATCATTCATTGAACACTTACAGAAGCTACACTGAGGGAGCAAACATATGGATAATTTTGAGTGTTTTAATTAATTTGGTTTTGAATTTGTTGAGTACCTACTGCTGTTCTACATTGTTTGCTTATTTGTTTGGTTATGTCTTGTCTTATTCCCTAAATGATTTTAGGAAGCTTAAAGTAGATATATTCAAAAATATAAATAAAAGTAAATTATAAAAGATAGGAATTAAAACAGAAACATAATGGTATGGGAAATTAAAAGTAGAAGAGAAAACCAACACCAAGGAAGAACTAAAATGTAGATTTGTATTATTGACCATAAAGGCATAAACACTTAGTAAAGATTTGCTGCATATTTGATTCTGAGCCTCTTGTCAGCTATAATGGGAAGGAAAATGCAATCAGTTACATGATTCTTACTGTTCAAAGGAAGAAAATCACTAAAGGGAAAAAATACTTTCACTGGCCACTATATAGTTTCTTACGGTCTTCATATAGGGCATACCCGCTGAGTAGTGAAAAGTGTTGATAGCAAATGTAATAATGTGACTTATAAAGTTATTTCTTAAAGAATCAGGATGCTTATGTTATATTACTTTAGTGACCAAGAAAAAGATTAGGTTTAGAGGTAAAAATTTTGTGTGTGTGTGTATTTTTTTTTTTAATTAAAAAGTTGAATTTGGGAAGTAAAAGAGATTCGCTGGGGTATAATTCCCTCAGGACTTGGGCTGAAACCTTGGAGAATGCTTACATTAAGGGTAACAGAAGAACAGAACCCAGCCAAAGGTCACTGAAATGGAACAAAGAAATGTTAGAGAAGAAATAAAATTCTGTAGTATCAGAAAAGACAAAGGATAAGAGTGTGTAAAGAGTTGGCCAATGGTAGGTCTACTTTCTGTGTAGAATGGGTAGGTCAAGCAGGCCTACTTTTTGATCCAGCAATTCCACTAGTGGGCGTTTACCCAAGAAGTCATGTTATCAAAAAGACACCTGCACTCGAGTGTTTATTGCAGCACAATTCACGATTGCAAAGATGTGGAATCAACCCAAATGCCCATCAGTTCATGAGTGGATTAACAAAATGTGGTATATGAATACCATAGAGTACTACTCAGCCGTAAAGAGGATGAATTAATGCCTGTTGCAACAATTCAGATGGAACCAGAGACCATTATCCTAAGTGAAGTATCAGGGCTCAAGCATTACAAAAGTGATCCATGTGACCAAAAAATGTGTACCCCACTAATATTTTGAAATTAAAAAAATAAAATATTTTTTAAAAAAAGAATTGGCCAACAGTATGAAATGTGAAGAGGTTACAGAGAATGATCACTTCACTATTAGTATTAGCAATTAGAATTTTAATGATCTTTTAGAGAGCCGTTGCAATAGAATGGGAGGGGGCAGGCTTAGAAAGTAAGTGTAGACCTCTTCTTTCAAAAAGTGTAGCGGTGATAGGATTGTAGGTTGGTAGAATTAGGATAGAGGGGTTGGTGGGGAATAATGATGTGCAGGACCCCAAAGGAGGAGGGAGATGTATGATGGACATCGTGGATGAAGGCTCAGAGAGGAAAGAGTCCCTCCTTTCGCTGTGCTTAAAGGCAAAGACAAACGGATGAGGGTACTGAGAAACCGTGTTGGAAGGGAGGGAAGTTACAGGAATTTGCCTCAGATGGTTTCTGAAGTGGCTCAAAATTTTAAGGTAATTTGCAGAGTGAGATAAAATAATGAGTGGAAAGAGAATCTATTTAAGCCATGACTCTAGGTCAGACTACCATTCTTAGATCTTTTTGAGGTTATGTGGATGTCGTTCTCTGGTTTTAAATATGTCAGGTCCTTGTTTTATTAGGAATAATTTAGCTTGCCTTGCTCCTTTAAAACCATTGCACTCCCACAGATGTGTTCTTTTCTTCTCCTTCCCTCCTTTCATTAAAAGACCAAATGGGTATGTATCAATAAAGTGAAAGGGCTTTCTACCAATAGGCTAAATAGAATATTTATGAATAGTACTTTTTAGAAAAGTGCTAGAGAAATGGCTCTTCATTATTTTCCTAAAACATTTATAGTAACTTGATGAATAATGAATGGGAATAATTTATAATAGCCACGTACTTCACTCAAACAGAACACTTGTTTATACTCCCACATAGCAGTTACATCATGGTTATATTTTACATAAGGAACCATATATTTTTAATGTGTTTGTTGCTAAAATAGTTTTGTTCAATAGAGTCATAGAATGTTGGTGTTTTAAGGGGTCTCAGAGGACAGGATGTTTTAGAATATCCCCGAGAGGTAGTCAGCTAGACATTGCTTCCCTTCCATCTAAACTGTGTGTTCCCGTGATCCTGAGCCATACTAGAATATAGTCTAAATAAGCCATGAACAAGTTGAATAGCAGGATTAGACTCATTTCTACGTCTGTGATAATGAATATAACGCTAGACTTTTTATATATGCATAACTGAGTTTTAATCAATGAAAATATATAGAAATGAGCTTTTATTTTACAATTGAATTTTGCAGCACAGTGGGCAGACTGCATTTTTAAAAGACAAAATAAGATTTAACATTCAGAAAAAGTAGCTGTATGAAAGCATTTCTAAGTAGAAACTCAAATTTCAGTCAGTATTTTAAATAGGCACATCCTGACTCCCTTCACAGATTGCCACTGACCATATGGTAACTGCAGACATGGCTCAAAATAAAACAGCCATATGTAGATTTTCAAATACTGACCTCATCCCTAGAGAGCCATATTTATCTAGAAGAGCATCTCAAACCATATCAAGTAAAATTATGGTTTGTGTCATGTTGGAAGATTAGAAGAATCTGCCTAATGAAAAACAATCGCAAGTTAAAAACAAAAATGCCAAGGAAATAAGGTTAGATACCCACAGACATTTAAGAGCAAAAGCATTTAGGAAAGTGTCTTTCGAATTCTCCTTGCCTGGCCCTCAGACACAGTAGGATAACACATAAAAGCAGCATTAGAAGCTATCCTGTGCTATGGCCATCAAAATGGATTTAGTGGAAATGCTTAAAGGATGATCAATAGGAGAGCTTAGCTTGCGGATCTGTTCTCAGACTAGCAGCCCCAGAATGCAAATATTTTCTGTCTGCTGGATGTGCTAATCAGATACCAATACCATTTTTTCTGATTCCTACCGTACAGTTTCTGGAGTGGGACATGGTGAAACTTCTCCCATTTCCTACTGTTAATCGTTCTCTATTGATATTCTGCCACCATTTTTCAGAACGTTTAGCTTTGTGGGTATGTGTTTGTGAATTAAACAAAAAACATTGGAAGAAGGAACAGAATTGTTGTAGCAATTTGGAACAAATATATTTTTATCTTCATGATACCTCATTTCTCTTATCAAAGTAGGAGTGGGGAAGAAGTCAGAAAAGGGGACTTTAGGAAGTGAAGGTCTGCAAATAGTGAGAGATTTTGTAATGGTGATCATTGAAATATAAAACCTCCCTCCCTCCCTCCCTCTCTCTCCTCTCTCTCTATCTCTCTCTCTCTCTCTCCCCCTCTCTCCCTCTCTCCCTCTCACTCCCTCCCCCTCCCCCATATATATAAAACACATAGACACAAACACTTCTTTCTATCTATATACACACAGAGACACTTTTCTCTCTCAGTATCTATATACATATACGTATACATACACGTCTATTTACATACACACACTTTTGTCTGCGTGGGTGTGTATATGAAAGAACACTGGAGATTTTAACAACCTCACTGTGGCTAGACAAGCCCTGTATCACATAGGTGTTGTCTTTAGCAGATTTCTCACGTCCTTAAATCTAGCCACTCAGGGATATGCCATGTGCCTGAAATTAATAATATTAATCACTCCTAAGTGTTCTTTAAAAGCTTTAGTTTTCCTTTGCATTGCTTTTGATATAGTGGTATTTTATTGTTTTCTTTCCAGTGATGAATTGTGTTTTAGGGTTAGTGCTATATCACAGGTTTGTCTTCAAGTCACATACAGTTGTGATCCTAAAGGAAATGACCCTCACAGGCCAAGAACTCTGAAAATTGCCCTGTACCATAAAAGGTCACTGAAATTTCTGAACTGATCTTTCTAATGCATGAGTAAACCTGAATGTTGTCTTTTACAGAGCAGAGGCCCTCACTAGTGTGTATCACTGGATATATAAGTAGAAATTTGTGAAAATTTATTTTGGAAATCATACTTTTTGTTTCTCGGTGAGTAAATTAGAAAATCACTTTATTCTAAGCCAGGTTTATAAGCAGTTTTTAAAAATAATTTGAACCTATTCAGATTTATCAATCTCTCCCACCTTGTTTGGTTGTCTCATTTTATACTTTTCAAGTTTTGCTAAATTTAATGAGTCTGTAGCAGAAAAGCTTAAAATATTATCTGTAGTAGAAACAATCGGTTCTTTACAGAAATCCAATAGCATTTTAAAGTTAAAACGTATGTACCAGCTTGTTAATGTCCATAAACTTTTCAATATTAATTTATTTTAAGTATTGATCCGATGAGGGGGTGTTTAGTTAACCAACTGCTTTAGGCCATAAAATGCTTTGGGGAAAAGAAAATGAAAGGGTTGTTTTGGTATTATGCTGTTCTTAACACATCCTTCTGGAATAAATAACGCTAGTTAATTGAAGTTTTTCCTGTTATTTAAGTTGTATTTCATTTGGGAAATATTATGACTATATCTTGTCATTTGTATCTGAATATTTTATTAGAGATTGTTTTCTTTTGAAAATTTGTAAAATAAGACATTATTTTAAATGGCTAAATGGCTTTTCTAATAAAGTTTTTTCCCCTGTGGAAGTCCAGGTTTTGATTTATACTTGCAGTATAGATCAGCTTTTCCTCTAAGGTCCTCAGAGGTGGCTGGCATCCCTTACTAACTGAAATCAGGTTCCGCAGCCTCTCTCAGCTTTAGTGGAAAGAGCTTAATTGCCAAAATAGCCAGTGTGTAAGTCAGCCCTAAAAAGAGAGCTTTGTTTTATTTATATCCTATGATACAGGATATTTTGGGATTGCCACTGTAAGCGAAATACATTCTAAAATCCAGCATTCACACTGTGACCTCCAGGGTCGTGTGCACCAACCCTCTTGCGCATATTGACCAGGCATATGTGTGGGTCTCCCTTGTGGTCTGTGTCTGTTGTGTTCATGGCATGGCAGAGACATTTTTTAATCTCAGTGTCCCAGCATAGCTAAACAAATGGAAGATACTGTTATTGCCTTTTTCCTTTTTCCACAGCATGTACATTCTGTCGTAAGCATTTATATATACTTCTTGCCTTAAATATTTTAGAAGTTATACCTTTATTAAGTGAAAGATGAGAATATTGGAAGATCCATACTTTGAATCAGCTCTTCTATGAACCCAATGCTCTACTTCCTGCCACATTTTAGAGAACTTAGCACTACCCTTTTTATAGAACCTCTTTACCTCTTACTCTATGTTAAATGACTAACACTGATATTTTTTAATATGTAGGAGACCATGTTTTTTTTTTTTTTCTTTTTTTGTGGTGAAGTTAATAGAAGAGTGGGAAAAGAGAGTTGGGGGCAGGACAAGAACTACTTTGAAATTAGAGCATATGTCTGTAGCCTCATATATTCAGTTCATTTTTATATATAATTCCAGGATATTTTTGGAATGATTACGATTTTACCGAGAGTCAGGCTGACAAAAAATGTAGTCAGCATTTATAAGGTGCTGTATTTCAAGGTACAACATATGTTTGCAGCAAGCATACTTTTGGAATTTGGTAGGACAATTGCAATTTTTGTGGTTTGTTTTTAGATATTCTTCCCCACCATAAGATTATAGGCCATTTAATTCAGGTTGATTTTTATCTTTGTGGTATCTTTATTTATGATAACTGTTACATGTAAAGCCAAATACAGCATGAATCATGGTTAAGTTTTCACATTAATTCTCAATAGTATTTAATAGTATTCTGTGTAGGAGTGTTCTATTAACTATAAAGGAAATTATAAGAATCCATTTATTTTTATGTTAATGAAGCTGTTTGAATTATTTTGTAGAATCTTAAAGGTAAAGGCTGTTTATTTGTTTCCAGCAATTTATTGAATGTTTTCAATATGCAATTTATTGAAGAGTTTTAATTTAAAACATTTCAATTGTATTCAGCTATGGATAAATTCTACTAGAGAGCTAATGGATGAAATCATAGCATAAGTATTTGAGTTACAGTGGGATATACTCCATGTGCATTACCAACTTTAATTATCAAAACACACCTATGAAATAGAGGTCATCACGGGCCAGGCGCGGTGGCTCACACCTGTAATCCTAGCACTCAGAGAAGCCAAGGTGGGAGGATCACTCAAGGTCAGGAGTTTGAGACCAGCCTAAGCAAGAGTGAGACCCCATCTCTACTAAAAATAGAAAGAAATTAGCCAGAAAACTAAAAATAGATAGAAAAAAAATTAGCTGGGCATGGTGGCACATGCCTATAGTCCCAGCTACTCGGGAGGCTGAGGCAGAAGGATTCCTTGAGCCCAAGAGTTTGAGGTTGCTGTGAGCTAGGCTGACGCCACAGCACTCTAACTCAGGCAACAGAGTGAGACTCTGTCTCCAAAAAACAAAAAAAAAGAAAGAAAGAGAGGTCATCACCTATAAACACACAGAACTCAGAGAGCCCAGCATCACACAGCTACTAAATAGCTAAGATGGATTCAAACGTGAGTTGCTGTGATTTGGAGATTGAACTATTCTGTATTGCTTATGGTTGTATAGCCTTTAACAGATTCAAGCCTCATATATTCTTATTTGCTAGCATATAATATCTATTGAAAAATTGGATAAGTGAAAAAATTTATTATATCACTAAGAATGATAGTTTACTATGAAAATATTGTCAGAACACCATCAGGTTGAGAGTATCTGTCCTTTCATTTAAAAGTTTCTTTGTAGATAATATTAAGGTTAAAAATATAGTTGTTAAAGAAAATTATTCATTTGAGAAAATGATGCCTCCCTTTTCTCAAGATAGGTTTTCTAGAATAGCAATTCTTAATATTTTTTTTCCTCAGCAACATACCATGCTTTCATGGCTGTTGTGAAATTTGAAGTTCCTTCATTTGGGGATTGCTGGGGGATGCATTTTATATGTGTTTCATTTATGTAGATATCTCTGACAGGGGAAGTATTTTAGAATTTAGAAAGAATTCTTGACAGTAACACGAAAAAAAAGGTTTTGAAAACAGTATTTTAATAGTTTTAAGCCCTATCATCATCTCTTCTTATAAGTAAAGTCTTTAGCAACCTGGAATAATAATGACTAGATTAACACTGCCATTGCATATGGTCCCTAATGTACCATGATCAGCATACAAGCACGCATCTGTAGACAACTGGCCCATCACAACATCTTGGCAAATTGATTGCCTTGGAGGATTTCAGAAAGTATTGACATAAATGCCAGACTGTGAAGGAATGATCGAGCCACATGGGGTTGAATTTATCAATAGCAGCAGTCCATTCTTCCAAACAGAACATGTGCCAAGCACTGGCTTGTAATCACAAACATCATCTGCTGCATATTGAAGAGGAAAACAGCATGGGTGTGTTCAGGATCTTAGTGGTAGTTTATAATTAATCACAACATTGTTTAGCAACTTGGAGTGCACTCAAATTGCTTCATCCGTGAGTTCTCATATTTGCTCTGGTATTTCTTTCTCCCTCTTCCCCTTCTTTCCTTATTTTCTTCTTCATATTCATTTAAGCAAATATTTAATAAATGTCTTCTATTTGCATGATCCTGGACTTAAGTACAATGGGAAGTAAAATGATAGAACAGACAAAACCTGAACCATACACGCAACGTAATCCAGTATGGAGGTCATAATCCAGTGTGGAAGACAGATCAAGTACCTAGTCCACAAGACAAATTAGCCAGGAGTGAGAGCATAGGAAGGATTCAGCCATCCAACATTGGAAGACTAGAAAGAACCCCAAGCAGAAGGAACAGTATAAGAAAAATATATAAATATTAGACTTCTTTGGGTAAAACAAATGACCTAAAGATTATTGAAGCATTACGTATTGCAGGGGATGTAGAGAAATAAGTCTTGAAAGGTAGGCTGGGGCAGGAGCATACCCTTCATGAAATAGGCCCTGATGGGTCTCTTATCAGAGGTTTTGAATAGATAAGTGAAGTGGTCTTTAGCAGACAGTGTGGCAGCAATGTGGAGGGGCTGGATTAAATCCTGTAGAGACTGGAGATGTAGAGACCATATATGGGGCTTGTTATTGAATACATGGCATATTCCCAGAGCTTGATTATCTCTAATCCTCGTAATAGATAACTACTACTAGGAAATCCATTTTACTAAAGATGAGATGGAGGCTTAGAGAGGTTGAATCTCACAGTAGCTAAGTCATGAGGCTAGTATTTCAACACTGGTCTGTGTGAACGCTTTCTGTGGCCATACACCGTGTCATTGAAGAGACAGATGAGAGCCCAGCCCAGGCAGTGGAGAGGTGGGGAGGCAGAGAGAGGGGGTAAGTGCAAGAGAAATCTTTCTGATGTTTTATAGAAAGAAGTTAGGCACACATACATTGAATATAATTAAAACTCAACCATGTATTATTAATAGTTATGGGAAGTAGGAATAAAGAATTAATAGTCAAAAGCTATGTTTCTTGAGCTCCTTTAAAATTAGAAAGCACAGGGTAAAGAACAAGTTTGGGGTGAGAAATGTGGACTTCCGTTGCATACGTACTTGATCTGGCATGCCCTTTGTGGGTCTTTCCTTATGCCTTAATCTCATCATGCTATTCATGTACAGAGGCTCTGCCAGAGTGCTTACGCCACTGTGGTGTAGCTGGTTTTATTTCTATGGTGACTTCCTCCCCATCCCAACATGAGCTCTTCATGGGCAGGGACTCCTTACAGTTCTGTACCTAGCACAGAGGAGGCTCAGGGTAGGTAGGAGGTTCTCGGCCAGAGAGATGGGAAAAAAGGCAGGAGAGGTCAGTGGAAGTCCAGGGAGGAGGAGTGTTTAAAATAGATATTGTGGGAACAGGATTGAGAGCCAATTGGAGATGAGTGAAAGGCTCCCTGGGCAACACGGAGGGCCTGACTACTCACAGACACACCATATGTGTCATGAAACCAGTGAGACTCGTTTTTCTAAGTGTTGTTAAGCAATGCTCAACTCCTTGGATATGGGAACTGAGAAGGGGGCAGAGTGAAAGGAAAGGTTTGAAATAGCTGAATCTGGAATGGAGGCTGGGTATCATGGCAGGTGGGGCCATGAAAAAGACACAGGAAAAGGACTTGAGGGATGGAAGTGATGCTGAACAGGGTGCGTTTATTCCTGCAGTTTGAACATGTGCCAGTTTTGCGTTCTGTTAACATTGTTTGTAAATTGCTGACTTTTTTTTATGCTCAGAAAAATCAGCTTACTTAAGTATATGTATAAAATTACTTGACATTTATGGTATGAGCAAGAAGTTGGGGTCAAGTTCTAGTTCTATGTGCTTATTAGTTTATGAGCTTGGGAGAGTTGTCTAATCCCTCTGTGCTTAGTTTCCTCGTTTCTGAGACGGGATGGCAGCACCTGCTCTTCCTTCCTTGATAGGACTCTTACGGTGATAAATGATTCGTAAGGCATGAAGAGCTGTTGAAATGTTAGAGAATCCGCTGGGATTTGAGCAGATGCTTAATACTCTTGGTGATTGTGTGCGAGCAGCCTCCTCTGGCCGTCTTCAGGAAAGGACTGTGGTGTTGGGGAACCTTGCTGTGCCTGATCGTAGCCCAGTCGTAGGGCCCTAAATGGGGGAGCACGGAGAGCAATATTTGAAGCTGAGCAGTGATTATCTTACTCCCAGCGAGGCCCCTGCTTTCTCCACAGAGGCATCTTTACTTTGTCAGCAGTGAGGAAACCTCCTACGGTTCGCATCTTGTAATTCATTAGTCACAAAGTGTTCTACTTTTTCCTTCTTAACTTTTCTTTAATACATGGCAAAATCCATAAATAAGTAAGATGAAAAGAAAAGGAAGAGTAAGCGCAAGGGAAATCTTGAAGAAATTTTAAGGGTCCTACATCCTTGGCTGCTCTCACTCGGTAGTCTCAGCAGGCTTTGTCCAGTTTAATCAAATATTGTTGCTTCTAATTAGTAACCCCTTCATGTCCTTATTTAAGTGAAAGTCATGGTCTTTGAATATCTGAACTTTTTCCTTATTATCCAGTTCACCATGTCAGCCCTCTTGGCATCTAATGTCTCTTTATTGGTAAAGCGTTTTGTTGTTGTTTAGCAGCTCTATTGAGGTGCAATTTATATGCATAAAGGCACACCGTTAAACCGTATAATTTGATAAATTTTGACATAGTGAACACAGTGAAACCGTTGCCACAATCAAGAGAGTCAACATATTCCTGCCTCCCCAAAGCTTTCTTAGGTGCCCTTTTGTAATTCCTCCCCAGGCAACCACTGATCTGCTGCCGTCACGTGTTTGGATTTGGAGCTTTCTTTGGGGGAAAGTTTTTAACAAATTCAGTACTTCTAATAGCTTGTAGGGCTGGCTACTTAGGCTATCTGTTTTTTCTTGAGTGAGCTTTGGAAGAGCCCATCCTTTAGGGAGTTTGTCTTCTGCGTTTAAAATGTTGAATTTAATGGCATAGTGTCGTTCATGATGTTGTTTTATTCTTTTAATTCTGTATTGAGTTCATCTCTCTCATTCCTGATATGGGCCATTTGTGTCTTTTCTCACTTTTTCCCAATCAGTCTGTTAGTTTCCTGTGGCTGCTGTAACAAATTGCCACAAACCAGGTAACTTAATGGAAATTCTCTCTCTGTTCTGGTGGCTAGGTGTTGGCAAGCCCACACTTCCTCCAGTGTCTCTAGGGGACAGTCTGTTTCTTGCTTTTTCCAACTTCTCATGGCAGCTAGCATTCCAGGGCTTGTGGCTGCATCAGTCCAATCTCTGCATTTGTTTTCTTCCCTTTTGTCTTGAATCTCTCTTTCCCTCCCTCTGATAGGAATACATGAGATTGCATTTAGGCCCAACCTGGATAATCCAGGATAGTCTTCCCATCTCAAAATGTTTAACTTAATTACATCCACAAAGTCTGTTTTTTGACATCTACAATAACACTCACAGGTTCCAGGGATTAGGACATGTATATCTTTTGAGGCCATTATTCAGCCTACCACAGTTTGGCTTGAAGCTTATCAATTTTATAGATCTTTTTGGTTTTATTGATTTTTTTTTTCAACTGTCTTCCTCCCTCCTCCCCATGGATTTCCATTCAGCCATATGCTTACTTTGGATTTCATTTGTCTGCCTTTTTCTGATTTCTTAAGGTTGAAGTTGAGGTTATTGCTATATACATTTTCATCTTCTACTTTAGCTCCATTCTACAAATTTTTATATGCTATGTTTTTATATTGTTTCAGTTTCATATTCTTTTTAATTTCCATTATTTCATTGATCCATATAAATTTGTTCTTAGTTTCCAATGTTGAAGGTGTTTTCCAGTTATCTTCCAGTTATTGATTTCTATATTAATTTCATTATGGTCAGGGAATATTTGTTATATTGTTAGGTAGATAGTTAGGATTTCTGGCTCTTCTTGGGACAAGGGTTCCCTGTTTTGAGCAATCACTCCACCTGGGAAGAATGACAAGGGTGCACTCCATTTTGGTTCTCCTCCCCCCCAAGTCCTATCCCGAACAACTGCTACACTTGGGGAAGGAGGGAATGCTTTCTCAATTTAGTAATTCCCCAGCCCAGGCATAATAAGATTTAGAAAGTGACCTAGAGTAACCTAAGGGTAATTAATGTGCCATTAGCTTGAATCTGCATTGCAGTTCACCCCCCGCCCAGGTGGGCTTTCTTAGAGGGAGCTCTATATACAGATGGAATTTTGAGGGTACCTGTTGATCATCTGATAACATCCCACACCTCCCAAGAGCCCTCCTCCAGCCTGGGCTAATAAAAGGAAACAATCTGAGGAGTAGGGAGTGAGTGGGTCAGTGAGTGAATGAGTTGGTCTGTCTCTCTCCACTCACAGACAGATCCGTTTTATTCTACAATAAAGAGCTGTTCTTGTGAAACTGCTTCCTGCCTGAAGTTACTCCGTCGTATTGGCCTTGCTGGTGATTTTTCCAAGAAGGGAGTCAGAGTACCGAGATAGTAGTCTGGACTTGACACTTGGTGCGTCTGGTCATTCTTCGGCCAAGAGCACACCTAGAACCAAGGGTAGACTCCCACTCTGACATCTTTGGTACCAAAACCCAGGATTCTGACAAGATGACGTAAATTATGTGAACTCTCTTAAATTAATTGAGACTGGTTTTGGAGCTCACAACGTAACCATACCTGTACTCTTTAAGAATGTGTATCCTGGCCTTTGGTGGAGTTTTGTTTAAATGTCAATTATTAGGTCAAGTTTGTTCATAGTGTTGTTGAAGTCTTCTATATCCTTATTGATTTTCAGCCTACTTGTTCTATCAGTTATTGAGAAAGGGCTGATGAAATAGTGGAGTATAACTGAGTTTTTCTATTCCCTTTGCATTTGTATCAGTTTTTGTTTCATATATTTTGAAGCGCTTAGTATGTGCTTAACCATTTAGAACTGTTATATACTCTTGATGAATTCATTCCTTTATCATTAGAGATTATATTTTCCTGCCTTTGTGTATGCTTGGTTATTTTTTATCGTATGCCAGACATTATAAATTTAGTCTTATTGTTGGGCTTTGTTCTGGGATGCTATTCAGTACTTTGGCAGCAGTTGGGTCTTGCTTTGAAGCTGTTTTAGATGGTACCCAAGCAGTGTTTAGTCTAGGACTAAATTTTCACCATTACTAAGGTAGATACCTTTTGAATACTCTTTCTTTATGCTCCAGGTTTTTCACTCTAGTTGGTAGGATCAGGTACTGTATCCAGCCCTGAATGCGCTTCTGAAATTGATTTCTCTGATCCTTTCCTGTGGCTCTTTTCCCTGGCTTGGGTTGTTTCCTCACACACATCCACTGATCAGTACTCGACTGAGTACTCAAGGGGGACCCTGAAGATCTCTAGAGTTCTCCTTCCCTTTCTCTCTGAATCTCTCTCCTCCCTAGTCCTGTGCCCTGTGAATTCTAACCCCCTTGGCATCCCTGTATTCTGAGCTGCTGCTTTTCAACTCAAGGAAACTACCAAAGTCTGCCTGGTTTCCCCTCCCTGTGCTATAGCCTAGAAACTTTTTTGAGGCATTCAGCTGGGACAATTGTAGGGTTCACCTCTATTTTTTTCTTGAATCTCAGGGATGACTCATCTTCATTGCCTGTTGTCCACCATCATGAGAACTATTAATATTATTTCGTGCATTTTTGTATGGCTTTTTGTTTGTTTCATGCGAGAAGGCAAAGCTGGTTACCATGACTCCACCTTAGCTGGAAGTGGAAATCAAGAGCTGGGGTTTTATACCAGCTGAGGTCTAGTGCATTTTTAATCAAACTCAGAGCCTTTCTGCAGGCTCGGCTCTCAGCCAGTCTATCTGTAGGAATGGCTGCACTTGTGGGACTGTCTTTTTCATCCTTGCTACCAGAGCCCCTGCCAACCTGGACAACTTTGTGCAAGTTACTTAGCAACTTGATACAGTATGAGGTGTTCAAAATAAAGAAAAAAATGAATCCATTTTAAGTTCTTGAATCTATGGCTTTATTATGTGTTGTGTTTGGGTTCCTTTATTTCTAATCTACATTAGTTGGTTAGAGGTTAGTTTTTATTATGTAGGAATTTCTGTGTTTCAAACACAAACATTTAAAAGTGTGAAATGTTTGTGTAAAGAAAATATTTTTAATTACAAAAGCAAAAGAAACGTTAAGTAGAGCATGACATTTTAAACTTTCACTTATGAACATTCAGCCAATTAGTATATTTGATTTTTTTTTCCTTCTGCCTCATAGCTTCTGTGACATAAAGACTAATGGTACTTTTTATTTGCTAAGTCGGTTTTACTGCCTAATAAGGCTAGGTTTATGATTTTAATGAAAGGAAATTCTTTAATTTTGTTTATGCATAATCAGATATGCAGCTGCTATGACCAAAATTTATCTGTTAAAAAACTCCAGTCTGATAGAGGAGCTCCCATTGTTTATTTTTAAAAGGAAGTCCAAACCAAGAGAAAATACAAAATCCAGATTTTAAAAATACTAGGAAATAAATATGGGATGTTTATGTGATAGCTTCTCTTAATATTAAGGCAAGTCAAACTTTGGTCCTAATTTATCATAATTTTCTCTTTGTGTTTCTGTCCTGCAAAACCATTATTACCTAACCTGTCAATCAACTCATGAAATGGTTTACTAGTGAAAGTAGATACAGCTATCCAACAATTATAATAGATTTCTTGCAGCAGGAAAGGCCAGTTTCTCATCTGTGGAGGTTACAAAAAGCTGAAAAAGGGGGTTTTGGGCTTTTTTTGTTTTGTTTGTTGTCATTTAAAAAGTTTTCCATGGTATACAAGGTAAATGATATTTTTTATTTGAAGGTTTTGGTTTATGGGAAAAGGTAATGTATTGCTTATTTTGTGGCTCGCTGATAGATATCTGTATTTGCAGATGAGCCTGGCCATCTTTTAGGCAGCTGATCCAGATATATTTTAACACTGTCACCATGGAGCTCTCAAAATCTACCCATTTCACACAGCCTTTTTGATATATTAGGATTTAACACTGCTTTGCTTGACTCTAATGCAATTTGACATTTATAATACCCTCAGCCTGCTTTCTAAATGGGTTGTCACTGCATTTAGCTTTGAATGGCCATCAACACTTCTCTAAATTAATCTGTATCCTGTTTTGCCATTTAGAGACAAAATTGTTTGCAGTAAATCAAGTTTTATGATTGCAATCACACCCACGCAGAGATCGGATATTCTAACCCCTATAATGTTCAGTTGTAATTAATGCCGTGGCTTGACATTCCATATTAACTTTTTATTGCTGAGACAACAACATATTCTATTCCATTTCTACAGATTGGAATATTGGATTTCCAGAAGATTCCTGAAATAGACTTTCTTGGATTTTAATTTGCTTGACTTAGTTTAGGATTCATTAACAAAACATGGCCTCCAGGAAAAATGCCTCTAGTTAAGCAGTTAGCCTCCCTGTAATCCCAGACCATCACTTCTAACAGCAGGAATACCATAGGTCCTTGGAGTCAGCTCTAGCCCCATAAGAACTATAGAGAATGCCTCTTAAAGCTAAGGTGACACTTAACTGAACACTTACAGATGGAAAGGGCACTTTAGTAATAATCATGCCTAGACAACAGGCATCGATAAGATTTGTCATTGATAAGGCCTCAGTGGTTTAGATTGACGGCTTTCTAGAATTGATCTAGAGTTCTGATAAAGACCAAGGGATCTGGCCTATTTTTAGAAGGCCCCTTTGTATTTTAAAATGATCATTGAATGCCTCTTAGGGAACTGTACAAAATTTAGAAATACATATATGCACACACACACCCCTATGTACAATAGACATTAATTTTTTATTACCTTTTTGGTAACTTGTTAGTATTTATCACAGCTATAACCAGGTCTGATATTGTGCCCAAATTCCTTAACTTTAGTCAAATATGTTGGAATGAATTTTGTTCCTTGTTTAATTGTTTTTGATAAATGCTATTCTTTGGGTTGATTAAAGCAATCTTGCCAGTGACTTTGTACTCCTACATGGATGAATTTTAAATAATATTTAATTGCCAAGAAAATAGAAGAACAAAGAGAGTGGTTAATAAAAGCAGCTTGTAGGGATTTAAGGGAAAATAATTTGACAGGTTCAGTTGTATATAGGTCTTCCTAGAATCCATAGATTGCTTTAACTTGAATTCTCTCTTGTTGCTTTTACAGTTTAAAAAAATATACGAAGTCTGTTTCAAAATTAATACATTGTACCCAGATTTCTGTCAAAGTTTATTTGTTCTATTTTAAAATACCCAGTCATGTTGATTTCATGGAGACTTGGGGAAATTTATCCTAATGGGAATAATTACTATGAGAGCTAAAAATAATAGATGTGTCCTTTTTTTTCTTTCTTTTTTTTAAAAAAAGCCGGACCTGTGATCTGCAGAATGCTGACTTATCCCCCAACTCGCCGAGCTTTAATTGTGGGTTGTGGCCTACAAATGTTCCAACAGCTCTCAGGCATTAACACCATCATGTATGTATTTCTTTCTGGCTTTTTACTGAAAAGATTGTGAAAGGATGATTTTACCTGAAAAAAAAAAAAAAAAGAATAGGACTCAGTGATTTGTTGTTATTAAATGTATAGGATTCTCCTTTTGGGAGAGACTAACTTTATGATTTTTTTTTTTAAATCGTGTAATTTGTAACTAGGAAGAGGTGATTTGTTTGTTATATTATTGGCTTTATTTGATATAATTTCTCTTCTATGCCATCTAGGACTTCCTTATATTCTGAGCTAATATGTCATTATCCTAAACCATTTCTTGATGCTGGTTAGAAAGTAAAACAATAGGAAATCACCTGGCATTGCCAGTGATTATAGGCCCACAGATAACTAGTTCATTTCCTTTTGGGGCAGTCTGTTACAATGCAATGTGATAGGGACCTTAGTAGAAGTGTATGTATTACAACTGGAGTACAGTGGAGGGAGATTGAGTGGGAGAAGAGAAGTGGGAAAGACAGAAAAGTTCCATGTTTTCTGGTTTTCACAGTAATCCCCAAAGTTGTACGTATGATGGGGTTGGAGTGGGGCGAAGACTTTGGGCTCTACTGTGTTTCACTCATTCAGTATTAAATTCATTTTTGAGGGCCTGTTGTATTGAAAGTGAAGTTTCTTAACAAATCCTCATTTAATCTAATGGGTCTTTGGGACTTAGTCTTTATTCTTAAAAATTATTTTAACCAAATTTCTCTTCTCCAATTATCACTAAATAAATCATCACATCCAAGTAATTTTAAAGAAAAGTATCCAGATCCTCTAATACAAATGGTTTACCAGGGAAATTTTAAAGTAACTAAAGTAGACCTGGGCCCTGGCCTCAGGCATATATAGGCTGATGGAGGAAACATACATTAAATAAACTCACAGTTAAATATAGGACTTCAGACTCTGATAAGGGCTATACAGGACCATTCCATTTCTAAGATTCTAAATAATAGAATGCCGTTTAGAGAAGGTCATGAGTTTTTCTAGAACATGGACTATTAGATGAAAAGCTACTAAATCTCAGAAGTCCCCCTACTCCCACCTATTGGTTAAAATAATTCATTAAAATAATACAAATTATGTAAAATTAAAATTTCCCTGGTAAACCATTTGTATTTGAGACTCTGGATATTTTCCTTTGAAGTTACTTGGATGTGATGATTTATTTAGTGATAATTTGAGAAGAGTAATTTTTGGTTAAAATAATTTTTAAGAATTAAAACTAAGTCCTGAAGACCTATTAGATTAAATGAGGATCGGTTAAGAAACTTCGCTCTCAATATAACCACACCCTTTGTGGATTTGGCTTTAATCATAATCCCTGTTAGAATGTAACTTCCCAGACTACATTTTTAATATTTGGGCTTCTCCCTTCCTCTAACATTTATTTTATTAATTTGTCCCTCACCTGTATCAACTCTGTTAAGGCCCATCTCTGTTGGTATAATGCCAAGCATATTTGTCTGTTTGTCTCCTGTGGATTTGCAGATGATGTCATGACCCTGTTGTGAGTTGTGTCCACCTTCCTCAGTGTGGCGATGGCCTAGAATTGCAACAACACTAGGACCAACCTTTCAAATAATGCCACGCAGTAGTAACCCTATGTGAATATTTTAGTTGATCAATCTACCATAAGATGGGTTCTATTTGTGAAAATATTTTTTGCTCTACATTTTTCTAAGCATTTCAACTTGACAAGTTTGAAAGCATAGAAGAGGAAGGATTTTTGTTGTACTTCTTGTGTTCCTTTAAAACAGGGATCACAGACCGAGCCACCTCTAATTGATAGGTGGTGCCTGAGGCCAGTGTGTTCCTAGTTGAAATGACTGTCATAATCCATTTGTGATATCTAATATAAATTGTGCTGATTTAGCTTTTCAAACTTTGATAAAGCATTCATTTCCTTAAAGCCTTAGCCTTTTCACAAAGATTAAGTGATATATAAGGGTCTCCATGTTCCCTAAGGTTTGTGATAGTCATTAATGTCCTTTGCTTATCACAAACTGTACATGATGTGGGTAGTGTTGTCATAGAGCTTTTGCTTGCATTTGAGTATTAATCCTGGGAAACAGGAAGAATAAAATAAATGATGGTTAAACTTAGACTATGCCTACCTGATTCAAAACAGCTAGTCAACTCCCTGAAGAAATTAGTATGGTGTTCGTGTCTAGAGGTTAGAAGGTTAGACACTTAATACGATACCTATGCTGTGTAACTGTTTATTCATGGTACATAATTTCAGACATTCATATATTAAGCCCATAAAACTTAGTGTAAATCAATGTCATTATGACAGACTACACTACTGTTTATTATCTGAATAGAAAATGACTACTGGGATGCTCATGTAATGTGTTTTCTCCTGCTCTCTCTAGTCTATATTTGTGTGTGTATATGTGTGTGTCTTTTTTCAGTCTTCTTAAGATTGAGTAAGTACTATCATAAATTTTGTTTCTAATTTTAAATCTTTTAACCAGAGCCTAATAATTTATTTTTGTGGGTTTAAGTAGAAAATATTTTTTTCATCATTTTAAAAATGTTGTCTTATTCAGAATTCCCTTTTTATAGATATCTCTATCTATAACATGTTTGTGTATATAAAATTTTACTCTTTCTTTTCAGCTTCTTCCCTTTTACATGGTGCTTCTATATTCTAACCCAACCTTAATAATGTGTAGAAGTTGAAATATGCTTTTACAAATTCCTTCTTTCACCCCAAAGTCTGTGTGAACTGAAATAGGTATTTTGAATTCTATTTCTCACCAATAAAAGTTGATAGAAGGATCATATGGAAAATATTAAAAGACCTCATCCTCACAGTTGCATTATATAATCTTACCATGTTTAGTTTTCTCTCTTCACTCTCAAAGGATTCTTTATCCCCTTGGCCTGTTTAATACCCTATCTCAGTCAAGGAAATAGATTTTCTTCTTGAAATATTTAATTTTCTTTTCCTCTACCATATATTTGTATATGTATGTGTATACACGTCTAAATATCTTTTATTTGTATGATAACTCATGTTTCTTTATATCCTAACCCGTATCATTCTATACCCTACCGAACAGAGGACTTGCAAGTTCTTACAAACATTTCATATTTCAAACATTACATTTAACTTTTAAATGAGCTGGTTTTCTAATATGACTCTGATCACTTAATAATTTCAACGTGCATCTGCATTGGTTATTCTCCTGTGTTCACGGGAGAGAAAGAATAAAGCAAATGGAGAGCTGGCTTTCCTTAATATAAAGGTGTTTGTATTATATCTCACTAAGTATTTCCACATGTGTCAAAACAAAAAAGAGTGATAGATGAAGATGATGATGACTAACATAAAGAAAACTCTGGAGAAATTCTCACTGTGATCTATTCTGAACTCTAGTTACAACATTGGTGATTTTCCATTTTTAGTCTTAGAAAATTGATGACTATTAGTGAATGGACCCTTCCCATGTTATCATTACCACAACCAAAATACCCATGTTTGGGGTGTTGGGGAGAATGTGTGTGTGTGTAGGTAGAAAGAAAACACCAGGTTGTATGTAGATTTGATAGCACCCTTCTTTTTTTGAGGAACTTACAAGCCATATTTTGGTATATTCTGATAAATAGATAACCAGTCCATCTTGGACAGATAAAAGGTATCAGATCTTTACATGGGAAGACCAAGTAGTTAAATGACTTACGTTAAGCTTACACAGAAAATCAAAAAGGAAAAGGAAAGCCAGAATTTTAAGCTTTTGATTTGGTTTCAGGTAAAGAGAATTGTGGAGGAATAAACTTCATTAGGATACTCAGTCCCCTGCGTTTAAGCCACTGTCCTTTCAGAGTAGTGCTCCCAGCTTCGTCTCCTCTTCTTAATCTTCTGTTTTCTACTGACTCAAAGTAGGGTAGGGAGTAGACGATCATATCATATGGACAGATCATTTTTGCTTCCATAACTGCTTTACCTTAACCCCCAGGAGATCACTTACTTTCCTTGTAGGTATGAGACAGTGAAGGC
The DNA here is from genome assembly GCA_963574885.1 of Lepilemur ruficaudatus. Lineage (NCBI taxonomy): Eukaryota > Metazoa > Chordata > Mammalia > Primates > Lepilemuridae > Lepilemur > Lepilemur ruficaudatus. The sequence goes on from CAUYRT010055838.1 coordinate 32,014, forward strand.
CTTTAGAAAATATGCTCTAGTAATAATATTAATAGCCATCATTTATTGAGAATTAAATACCAGGTACTACTCTAGCGTGAGTTAACTGAATAAATATTGATAGGAAAGGAAAAAAGTAAGACAAAACTATTTGAGCCCCTCTAATGGTGTATTTGTTATTGTCATGACATTAACATTTTTTACTGTTTTTTATATATAGCACTATAAAATATTTTCATAGACAGTATTTCTCTTGATCTCAACATCCTGTCAAGAAGACAGGACAGTCCTTCTGTTTATTCTCTAAGGCAACTAAAGCCTAAGGAATTAAGACTTGTCCATCATCACACTACTAATAAGTTTTAGAGCTAAGAGTAGAGGCTAGTTTTCTGACTCCAGATCACATGGGCCACCCTTTAATTTTAGAATACCTGGGATGTGCAGTGCTTGCTATTTATAGCTTGTTTGGGGGTAAGATACAGTAAGTAATCAAAGTTGGTGAAATTCAGTACCATCCAATGATAAAAATCTAAATGAATGTGGGATAATAAAATCATGTGCATCTAAATAATTATAAAACTCGTCCAATTCTTAAATTTTCTGGTACCCAATTAAGGCCTTTGATTTATTCCCTGATCTAGAGTTCCTGAGCAAGCCAGGCTGATGGTTGAATGAGTCATTTATATTTGTTAATCATATTTAATTAATTTAATTTTGTAAGCGCAGTATTTCTGGATCTGTTCCATTCTCGTATTCTATCCCCAACAAGCGCCAAGCTCTTCTAGTATTAAAAAAAAAATACCATGCAGTCAGGAAACATGGCACAAGCAGGCATGGCCAGATGGTGGTAAATATAGAGAAAAATAAAGGCGACGGGAAATAAGAAAGAAAAGAATAAGGGTTTGTATGCTCTCAGGTTGTAAGCCTGAATTGGGAATGAGGTTTTATTCTCTCTCAGATCCAATAGATAAGACTCACTAAAGTGAGTCTTCCCCTCTTTCTGCCTCCATAATCCAAAAGCTATTGAACCATAAAATGCTTATTACCTCATTGAAGTATTTCAAGATTAGTGTATTGTAGTCATTTGTGTTCATTGGCTGAAAGTTATTGAATAAATGGGAAAATGTTAGGATTAACCCAGGAATCAGGAAAATTAGTTTCAAGATCTGTCTCCACCATGGGACTCTGGGCATGCCAATTAATTACTTTCAGTCTAATTACTTAGAAAGTTAATTAGAAGGACTTTGATCATACATTTGAATGATGACAAATGTAGTTTTGAGTAGAAGTGAAAGCTAAAACATTTGAAATAATAATACTTTCAGGCCTCTCTTAGATGAAAGATTATCAGACTATAGGAAATCAATTTTGATCTAAAAAGAAATATGTATTTTGTTCATAATTTTTGGAATATTTATTAAATGCTTACCACATGCTAATCATCATTCTAGGTGCTTAGCTTCTTATATGTTAAGACCTTATTTTTATATCCCAAGCATATCTTCAAAGAAGGATAATCTTGGTTAGGCTTGATAATGCCTCTTTATATCCCAAGATCGTATGGAAAAACTATCACCTGATGCAGTAGAACTTTCCTTGGCTTCCACAATGATTTTTTAAGGGTAGGCTTAAGTCCTATGAACTTCACTGGCTTCTTAACTCCAGTGTACACACGGTTTACAGGGGAAAGTATGCACTTTCTATCTCTGGAGTCTAAAACCATTTTTGGTGGCAGATAGTTCACTGTCCTACCATACAAAACAAAGCATTCTCATCAGGTGAGGCTTTGGACAGAATGGCTTTATAGTGAGCCATCCGAATGTTCTGATCATTTTCCATTTCCCTGTGTATATGTTGCACACCTGATTTTGTTTAAGGTTCCCCAAAAGCAGACCCTAAGAGAAGGACTTGGGTGCAGATCATATTCTTTGGGTGATACCAGAGGCTGGAGTAAGGGCATAAGGAAAGCAGGATAGAGAAGGGAGAAAAGGCAGTAAAGAATACATAGGTAAGCAGGTTATCAGTAAGCAACTGGAGCTCAGTCCTGCTGGGTTGCTCTGCGAGGAATAGTGTAGACAGTGCATCACAATTAATCCAGGGGCATTTATCCACTGTCCCCAGTCCCTCAACTTGAGGGTTGCCTTTGCAGATGCTAAATGCATCCCTTCTGGGCTTCCCGGAGCAATCTGATGGTGCCAGAGCTGTCTGGCAGACAAAGAGAGAATCAAAGGGAGCTGAGCTAGAAACTGTCAGATTCTGTGGTCAGTTTCCAAGATGGCTACAGGGGAGTTCGGAGAGGGATCAAGAGAATATGGGGCAGGGCATCTGTTAAAAACCCTGAGTCTCCAAATATGTGTTAAAAAAAAAAAAGTTAATAGAATATGGACATGAACTTTCTTAGTACTGTTCATGGATATAGCAAATTTGTTTTTAGTGAAAAAAAGGTTAATGATCCTTGGCTAATCATATGGAAAATAAGCAATAAAAATGGGAGATTCACAATAAGAAATGATGAGGATGTATTATCTTGAATATTATGATCTTTTTTTCTTTGTATAATTCACAAATAATTCTGTCCTGTCACAGGAATCTTAGAAATACATCTGTTAAATTATTTGTTTATTTATGCCCCAAACCATCATTTACTTTATTGTTGCTATAGATTCAAAGATCTCTAAGCTATAATTCTTATCATCGAGAAGTCTGTATTCTGCCTCAGGAGATAGACACACAAATAATTACAGTGCAGCATTATACAAGCCAAATTATATGCTGTAGAAACACAGGAAAATGAGTGATTAGCTCTATGTGGGAAGTGAAGGGGACACAGACGAATGATTTTTGTTGTATTTAAAAAAATTTTTTTACATGGAATTTTGTGGGCAGAAACATGGTAAATCAAATACTATCAATATCACAATCTTTGGTATTAGATCTGGAGTTGAATCCAAGCCCACCACACTTAGCAGCTGTGTAAACTTCACAAGCTACTTAACTTCTCAGGGCCTCATTGATCGGAAATCAGGCATAATAATACTTCCTGGTGATCTTGTGGTGATGAAATGAAATGGCATGTATGGTTCAGGCCTCTGGGAAGAACTAACGTGTTACCTTCCCTTCTACTCACTGTGTATTGCAATTTAGAAATTCTCAGGGATTTGTGGAAAGCAGAAACATCCCACAGTTAACCTACCCTCTTTAGCCAACACCCATTAGCGTTGGGTAAAGATATCCTCTGTAGAACCCTTCTTTCATGTATGTTTCTATTTTCAAAATATTGGAAAGAATCATGATAGCATTTTTCTTCTAACTTGTGGATGTTGTAGGACTGTTGTCCTCTTTAGTATTTGATGTTTTTTTCATCTTAGATTTAAGTCAAGGTGAAGACCTCAATGACCTTGGAATGACGGCGCTAATATGCCTCCTTAGGAGGTAGGGGATCTGTTGCTAAGTATTCCCCTGGTGGTGTGCCTTGTGGTTTACATCAGAGGATTGTCAAATCCTTTTGGCATGCTTTCTGGATCAGATGTGAATTTGAGGTCCTGTGATAATTACTAGAAAGTCATCTCCATGGTTTGTAAAGTATCAACAACTAAGGTTTTAGGTTTCCTAGGGCATCTTTGGAAATATGAAAGCTTAATTTCTTTGCCTGCCCTTCCTCTGATCCGTGTGTTTCACTGAAAGGTAAGGAGAAGAAATGGAGATGCTGTTAATGAGTTGAAATAACAGCATGAAATCCAGGGATGTGCCCCAGAAAATAGGCTTGCTGTGTCATTAAACAGAACTTTGTCCCCAGAATCCTGTGTGAATGTGAAAGTGACACCATTCTGGTTAATTCCAGGTAACACTGTAGAAATGCTCAGGTCTTAATTTATTTTTTAAACACATCTGTGGCAGGCACTCTGCCAGGGACTGGAGGTAAGCACTATAACTTAGCCCATCCCCTAGGGCTGCGTTTTCCAACCCCTAGGCTGCAGAGGGTCCCTGGCTTGTTAGTAACCTGGGAGCGCGTCACTGCCTGAGCTCTGCCTCTCCCCTTGCCCCCCAACCCCGCACCTCCACCCCTGTTTGTGGAAAATTTCTGGCCGCACTGCAGGAGGTGAGCAGTGGGCCCACCAGCGAAGCTTCATCTGTGTTTGTAGCTGCTCCCCATTGCTTGTATCACCGCCTGAGCTCTACTTACACCCTGTGGCCTCCTCACCCCCTCATCCATGGAAAAATTGTCTTCCTTGAAACCCATCCCTGGTGCCAAAAAGGCTGGGGACTGCTACCTTAGAGAACTTACTGTCTTGTTTCCTTATCTTTAAAAGGCTATGCCTTGGAAGGTTGCTTGGAAGATGAAATGAGGCAGCAAAGAGCCAGCCATACAGGAGTCACTCAGAGGACGTCTGCAAGTTCTTTTTTCCTCTTCTTACATTTACATTTGTTGTCTTCTCAGTGAATCAGCTATCCAGGCTCTCATTACTTGGCTCTGGTTCTTCTTAAAAATTTTTTCCTCACCACATTTCATCTCAAGTCTCCTTCATGGCCTTTTCTACTCAGTTTAGACCTTAATGTTGATTCTCTCTAGGTCTTGGCTTACAACTCCACTGGGAGATTTCCTCCACTCCCATGGGGTCAGTGACCATCTAGATATTAAAGATGACCTCTCTCTACTTCCAGATCAGAACTCTCCTGTGTGATGCACACCCATATATCCAATTGCTGGACGTTTTTAGTTTTGGATATCCTACACTGGCCAGTTTCAACACACACAAGACTGAATCCCTGTCACTTCCCACCAGTTCTGCCCCTTGTCCTATAATCCCTTCTCATTGAAGGGTATGACCAGCTGGGTACCCAGGCCTGTGGCTTGGGAGCAGACACATCCAAATCCAATCAGTTGTAATTTTCTTCAGTTTTACTTCCTTAGTATGTCTTACACCCTTCCTGTTGTCTTCATTGCCATTATCTGTCAGACCCTGCTTTCATCAGTGATCGGTATGTTTTTAAGTAACAGAATCCCACTCAAACCTGACTTAAGAAAAGGTTTACAATAAAGACAGGATCTAAAGGGAGGAAATGAAGCTAGGCCTGGCAAAGGGTTGAAACCAGAAACTGGAGAGTCACTTGCTCAGCCTCTATGCCCATAAGCTGTCTTGTCCTTGTGTCTCTAGGGCTGTATACATCATCCTTCCTTCTGTCTCTTAGGGATCATCCTCTGCTTTTGCTCCTACATGGTCACATTCTGCCACCAAAACCCTGGAGGTACTTCAGGCATCCACAGTAGATTGATTAGAATTGTCCCAATTCCTAAGAGAGAGCAATCAAAGTGAACCTACCCTAGCGCAAGCACGTGAGGCCAGGGGCTGGACGGTACTGTAAAAGGATGCACGGGGGATTTTTCTGCCATAAATCTCAACTCCCTCAATTTGTCCTTCATTATCTGCCTCTAAACATTCTGAAATAAAATCAAATGATAGCCATCTTGACTTAAAATCATGTAATGGCTCCCACAGCTTTCAGCAGACTTCAAAGTCCAGGCCCCTTTGTGGCTTGACTTTGTCCATCTCTCTACTACATCTGTCCAGCCCCTTTCCCACCTGCTCCACCTCCTGCTGCATGGAACCTCCTGCACTTCCGGCAGTGGTGAAAGCTAACCCGAGCCTCAGTGCCTTCATACATGCCATTCTCCCTGGCTGAAATACTCAGCTTACCCTAAAAGACCTCCAGACTCAGGTTACATGTCATCTCCTGAGAATCCAGGGGCCAATTCAGGTGGTCGTCCTTTGGCCTCCTATAGTACTCTGAGTAGATTCCTGTCATAATAGTTATTATATTTTATAACTACAGATTTGTCTAATTCCTCCGAAAGACCATACAAATATAAAATGCCCTCCTAACAATATTCTCCTGGTAGAGCTAACTAGATTTTTATTATTGACTTTTTTTTTTTTTTTTGCTTCTGTTCATAGATTTATAGCATGATGTTACAGTGAGAATGAGTCACACCCTAACTGTGTGAGTGTCTTCCTTAACTAGTCTGCAGGTATGATCTTAGGAAAATAAAAGCATTCAAACTTTGAGAAGAGGATCTTTCAAAACAACTGCCAAATTAGCAATAATCTATAATGACATTTCTAATGATTTGTAATATTGGATGGGTATTTGTACATTTCATTTGGGCTTCAATGCTGAAGATTTCCATAAAAAAAGATTCTTCAAGTCAGATCTCTTGGTTCCTTCTTTGTCAGGGCAACTGAAGAACTAAGTTAATGAGTTCTGTCCAAGTTTTGACTATGCTTCCTGTGGCTGATAGAATTGCAAGATTTCAAATGCTATTAAGCTGCTCCATGCGGAGACAAATAGTCTGATGACATGTCATTCATGGTAGGGAGAAAAATGAACAGTGTCTCTTGGGAGAACATCTTCATTTACTTTGATAGGTTATTTTTTATTGGACAGATTAAAATATACAGAACTACATATAAGGTGCTCCTATTTCTATAAAAACACTCAGTACCAGAAAATAGGAAATTTATGAAGTGGATTTAACTATGCAGTTTTACCTTTACTGCGTAGAATTAGCAGCTTCCTGGATCCTTCTAATGATCCCTCTTTAACTACCTTAAAGCTCTCCCTTCAGCTGCTTATCCGAAAGTATGCTTGAGAAATTTAATCATTTATCTAAGACTGTTTGCAAGGACTGCATTTAGTCCCTAGGCATGCTTCCTTTACAAAGTGCAGTGTTTTTGCATTTATTAAATTTCACATTAAAGTCCAAATTTCAAGGGACTGCATAGCCTCTTGTAGCTGTTGTGTGTTCTCTCTGGTTCCCTACATTCCCTGCTACTCCCCATGATCTGGCCCCATCTAGGCCTTTGACGTTGTGCCACCTTTCCTAAGGAATCAACATTCGATTAATATTTTACTGAGAGCTTTCCCCATATATGTCCCGTTGAGGGTTGGGTTGAGATGAGAGCTGACAATTAGATTGCTCTGGTTTCAGGACTAGTCTGGTTTTTTTCCGACAACAGTATAGATGTTCATAAAATCTTCAGTTTCATTTTCCCCCCAAGACCTTCATTTCAAATCAGAAAATTTTTTTGATGCTATGTGGATGAGACTGCTATTTGCTATTAACTTACGGTCGTGTTTATCAGCTAAGAGGTAGTAAGTTGTAGCTCAGTTTGGAATCAGACAGACCTGTATAACAAGCCTGTTGGAATTAACTGAAATATCATATTTAATGTACTCTAGTGTACTCTAAATCATAGCAGCTTATTATTTTATCTGGCATCAGACAGACCCGGAGTCAAATGTCATCTTGTTTCCTGACCAGCTGTACTTCCCTTGGGTAATTTACATAGCTACTCTTAAGTCTCAGCTTTCTTATTTGCAGATGGGGTGATAAAACCTACCTTTCACAATGGTCGTGTTTCCTCTGCATTCCTACCCATCTCAGTAAATGGTGCTACTATACATGCAGTTATTCAGGCCCACAATCCAGGAATCATCTTGGATTCTTCTTTTCTCCTTACCCTCCCAACCCAGTGCTCCAGCAAGCCTTAGCTCTAAAGTTGTGGTTCCCAAAGAGCATGGAGGCACAGGACACCCTTCACAGGGGGAGCCATAAGATGTTTTAAATTTTCAAGCAAAACAGTGACACGGGTGGACTACTGCTGTTAACTAGTTTATACCTTAATGAAGGGAATTGGTAGGTATTTCTTTAGACCTATGTGTGTTGTGAAAAAAAAAAAAAAATGATTGAGACACTAAGGGCTCCATGAAGCAAGAAAGTTTGGGAACCTCTGCTCTGTCTTTTAGCACATATCCTTCCCCACATTTATCGTCATCTCCACTGCTGCCATCGGTCTGAGCTGTCATTGCCTCTTGCTCACCTTTTGTAGTAACCAGCCTCCCAGCTGCTCAGCCTGCTTTTATGCTTATCTTTCATAAGCCATTCTCCACAGAGCAGTTCTTAATATAATGGTCTTTGAAAAATGTAAATAAGATCGTAGCTCTCCATCATACTTTAAATCAGCTCGTCACATAGTCCGTGGGCTCAAGCTGTCTGCCCCTGTCTTTTCCACCATCCTCATCTCCCACCACTTCTCAGCTGGTTCACTAAGACTCAGTCACACTGGCTTCTTTCTTTCATCTGTTTTCCAAACTCTGCAGATTTGTTCCTACCTTAGAGACTTTGCAGTTGCTTTCCCTTCCGCCTGGAAAGATCTTCCTCCATGTCTTTATTGTGGCTGCTTCCTTATCACTTATGTCTGAATTTAAACATCACCAACCTCAGATAGGCTTTGCCTATATTTGAAATAGCCACAATTTCTCAATATCATTTCATTCCATTTTTCTTCATAGTGTTTATCGCTGCCTAAAATTATGCCATTTTTTTACTTGATTATTAAGCTTCATGTGTGGGGCCCTCATCTGTATTCTTAACCTACAGCACACAGTAGGCACTCAGAAAATATTGGCTGCATGAGAAGTGTGCACAGCTTCTTCTGTTTCCCTTTTTTATAACTAGACTGTGTCATCGATGATCATGCTCTCATTGCTGATTTTTTATGGTCAAATCTTGCCAAAACTTTAAAAGATGGGGAACTAGGTGTTTGGGGGGTATTTTAAACATTGGATCACTTACTGATATTGCTGCAGTGGTCCAGAAAAGAAGCATAGTCATATCATACTCTACCTGTATTTGAAGTACCTGACTCTTCCAAACCCTTAGTAAACTGATTAAATAACTGAAAGAAAAATCCCTTTTCTATTTCTTACCTTACTGGACTAATATATAGTAAAATCAGAATCACCCTTGTATACCACCCACTCTATCATGACACAGAACTGAAAACAACATGAAAGAAAAGTATTGAAATAGCTGTTGGGTTTATTTTTTTCACCTTTTCTAGGAAATGGATGAATTAGATTGCTAAATTATGTTGTGCAAAGTCTGTTTTCAGTTCGGGGAGATTAAAGAAAAGAATAGCTACAATAGTAACAAAGGTCTTGATGAATGGACCAGACCTCAGTAAAACCATGATATTATTATGATAGTATGCTAATATATAAAAATAAATTAAAACTATATTAATATTTTACTAATTGGCACAAAATCCAAACAAATGAATTTGGATAATATTTGTAATTGCAGATATTTAATTTTGGCCATTTGTTTTCTGGGAGGGTATTGTTCCTGTTCATTAGTCTTTACAGAGGCCATTCCTAACTTACTGATTAGCTATTTTCCAGGGATATAAAAGTTCAATTGGAAATTGAGAATCATTTTCCAATAGCAGTTGTTTGACTGTTAAGCTGGTGCATGCACAGAATCCTCTTAGGCCTTATGATATCTGAAATACAGAAACAGTCATAGCATTGCTTTTTTAGAACTTTCCAAGTTACAACTCAAGATTCACAGTATGTTTTCCCTGACCCCAGAATTCTCATAGCATCAGTTCCACTTGAGAACAGACTAAAACAACGCAGATGCTTAGGAGGCCCAGGCTTCTGTAAGTACAGGTGCGGGCAGGTGAACAGGGGCCTGGGAGAGGGAGTGGCTACCGCAGTGACGTCAACAAGGTCAGCTAGTTGTGGAGTGAGGAACTCTGGTTGTAGGGTGTCCATTTTGCCTTTGGTGGGAAGGGAAGGAAGTAGATGATGCTTACAGCGGTTCTGACAGCAACCGTTAGAGATGGAGTGGGCACAAGATTGTTCCTGTGTGAATCGGTTGTTAATAAGTTGCATGTTTGTACATACGTGATTTTCTCTGATATGAATATTTAGTTGATACTTCAGATGATTTTTAAAGTCAGAAAAGCTGACATGACTAGGGCGTCTCAGCATGAATCATACAGTAATACATTAACACTTCTCATTAGAAGGCCAATTTGTGAATTAATTTGGTTATTAAAATTATATTGTTAATTTAGGTTACATGTATATAATGTGTCAACAACCAGATGAAAAATGTTGGTAAGCTGCTTATTTTAATTGTAGAACATGAATTAAATGGCCTGATTGATTTGAAGATTCGTCTGTTAAAGCATAGTGGGACAAGTTTGCCCAGTTTGGTGAATTTAAGGTTTTTTCAATAAATGATAGATATACTTGAAGTTGGATCATTTATGTGGTGTAGGTCACAGACCTCAAGTTCTGCTTTCCAGAGGCAATTCTTTCCCTTCTTTTCGATGTTTCTTTCAGTGTTAACATCCATATTTCTAAATAAAAAAAATGTATGTAGTTTTTTCAATTTTTGAAATTCTGTATTGACTTTCCATTGTGGAAGATAAAATACTTCTTCCTACCCCACCCCACCCCCACCGCATTCACATTCATATATCCTCTCTGCCCCCAGTAGATCTCAGGTTTTGGAGTTAATTAAAATTCACCATTTTCACTGTTATGACGATGGAAATACAGTTCCCAGCTGGGCAGCTCAGCATGCTCATCGCATTTACTGCGCCGCGTGCTGCGTGTCTTCTGTTCGCTCCACCAGTGCACAACGCACCCTCTCCGCCTTGCCGCCTGCGACCCAGGAAGCCGACCTTGTCAGCTGGCTGGTATGGCTGTACCAACCTTTGTTTGTTCCCTACAGTAAATAGCTGTCACATGCTTCGATTTGCTCATTGTTCAGTTTACCCTTCACTAATTCTTTCTGTGCACTTTTTAGTGGAGCTTTATGGTTAAACCTCGTGAAAAACTTCAGGAAGTCCATCCCGGTGATTCTGCCTCCCCTCCCTTGCCTTTCTTGGAGACCTTCCTCCCAAAGCCTCCATCATCCTTCCTCTTCTCTGATCTCCGTTGCCTCCCAGGGATGGCTGTAGGAGTTCTTCTTTATCCGTCTCTCTTTGTGGTTGGGTTCCCTGTTTCCTAGCTCCCGTGTCCTCTTTTTAGCCTCAGTCCTTCTTTTTGGTGGTTCTTGTTCTATAGCGGTTTCCTGTGGAAAACTCAGCGGGAAGTAAAACATTTTGAGACCACAAAAATCTTTATTCAGTCCTCGGACCTGAGTGTTGTTTATCCCCCTCAGAATTTTTGATGCCGTAACCTTTCGTTCCCCTGCCGTGCCTTCCTGCTGGCCTTCGGCCGGCGTGTGTCTGGCACTCTACGGCCTTGGTTGTTCATTGTCTCTAGACAGGAAACCTCCCTCTGCTCTCCGGGTGTGGGAATGGCAAGGGGTGGCCAGTGTGGGGGAGGCATCTAGCTGATTGTTGTAAGGTTTTTCACTTAATCCTCTTTTATTTTATTTCATCCGCTGTCTGAGATATCTGTTGCCTCCAATTCTTGAACCTTCCCAGAGGCTGTCATAGAAATCATCTTGCTTCTTGCTGCCTTCCCCCCATTGTAGTTAGGCATTAGTTCTGCCATGGTAAGCCAGTTGCCACTTGTCATCCTTTTTCCATTGTCCAAAACTTCTAGTCTTACGTTCTTTATCCTTGCGTATTTTAAAAAACTTTAATTCTTTTATAGTCATTTTAATGCAGAGGGTGAGGAAATAAAGCTGCTGAATTTAAGTGGACATCTTTTATAAGTTACTGAAAAATCTTGAGACAAGATACAGGCAAGTGCATAATCAAAATGCTTCTCTGAAATGTGAAAACATGTTACTTATTTTTTAGACATTATTTATGCATTTAATATCTTTAAAATTTTAATCTTTAGACTCTCATTATCTGTGCAGTAGAGAATCTGGCACTGTTTTATTGACATTGTTTTATCTCTTCTTTGTGTATTAAAAGAAGCCATCCTTGGTCCTACCACACACACAGAAAGTGCAATCAGAGCCTAATTTGAGGTTTGGCAGACTCTCAGACTAAATAAGTAAATTTGCATATTGGAAGTAGCATGGATTTACTTTACAGACATCTCTAATATGAGTAAGAGTAAGATTTTTCACCCAATCCAATAAGCAACAGTTGGGCCAAAACATAATTAATACTGTTTGAAATTTTGTGTTTTTTCCCCTGGGATAGGGAATGTCCAGCATTTTTTGAGTGATTATTTGAATAGAAGATGTTATTCAGACAATGCCCTTTTCAAGATAATATTGCTGTAGGAAAGATTCCAAATGAAGTAACATAAGCAACAAACGCTTAAATATATATCAAGCTTTTGATACTGGAAATTTAATTCGTTTGATACAACGTGAACACTTGAATACTGACTGAGCTTACAATTATAGATATGATTTAATTTATGCTTTAATTTAATGTTTGTGTGTCCAGTTACTTGAAGTTAATTCATTTAATTATTTGTGTTTCAGGGACTTCAGGGGCATGGACCATTTATCTTTGTATTCTGTACTTACATGGAACTCAATAGTGTTGAAATAAAATAGTCCTGTTGTACACACTATTTTGAACGGAGTGAAACTTGATAAATCTGTCCAATTAATCAAAGTATATCCTTTAGCTACTGTAAATGTCCCTTAAAATAAACATCTTTTAATATGAAATCAGAGCCAAGTTACTATAGCATTGCTTAAAAATTTTTTGGTTTTGAAAAGCAGTTTTAAGGATAATAATAGTAAATTAATTTTTTTCTTGTTTGATATTTTATTGTTTAAAAAGGATAAATTCTAAACTAATGTAGGCACCCTATAATGGATATACTGTTTGAAGTATTAAACATTTTGTTAATCATGAAACTCTGAACTAACTCGTATTATTACATATTTAGGGTTATATATTTTAAATGACATTTGGGGAAAAAGCCAAGGATATGCTTTGACTAGAATGTTTATAGTCTTTCCAGGAAACATTGATTAATTCATATTGATTAATAAAGTTAATTCATATGACTCACCAGTTTTTAATTTAGTTTACTATGAATTTTAATCACTGTTCTGCACCTAGTGAATTTTAAACTCCATGAGTATTTTGGTGTCAGGAGTCAAAGGTGGAAGTCAATTTGCAGAGTTTAAGATTCTTTTAAATTCTATAAGATGCAAAGACGAGGTAGTGGAGCATTTCGTAAAAAGAATGGGAGGGAAATGTTACTAGTGGACTCAGAAGCACCAGGCCATCTGATTAGGATACATGAAGTATAGACTTTTGGCTGACAAGAATCTTATCTGTTTAAAATGCTTAGTGCAAAGTCTATTACTGTTCCATTTGTATGTGAACAAACTAGATGCTTCAGTTGTGACGGTACTATAAATTATATAACGGTACCTTGATGGATTGCCTTATCAACTGAGCAGCTCTCTTCAATCAAATAGTAGTAACAGGATAATATTTTTCTCTGCAAATGAAACTCTAAAAAATCTTTACACTTAAAGTTAGAACTGTATTCACTTTGTAAAACTTTAAAGATAGTTTTATTATCTTTTGAAATGCTTACGTGGTAGTTAAAATATCAGCGGGAGATAAGTCAAATATTAAAGAGCAATTTACAAAATACTGTCACATGTCTTGCTTATGTATTACAGATCATACCTATGCACCCATTTCTGTAAATGTCAGAATCATATAAATCTGTTTGAATTTTTTAAATTCTTCATAATAAAACTTTGTATAATATTCCAGAGGGCACATGTTATAACATGCCTTGGGTATTTCTGAGGTTCCAAACCTGAGATTTACATGTAAAATGTTCTTAAAAACTGACTAAAATGGATATTAATCATTCCCTAAGAGAAGTTATCAGTGACTTTTTCATAAAATATTTCCTGTCTTAGAGTGGAAAGAATTATTTAGATATAAAGGATTGCAATTCATATTTTTTTAATAATTGAATAATTTATTGTGCTTTGACAGACATTTTCTTTCTCATTGCTTTAATTGTTCTAAATATGGTTTGAATTCTCTTCAACAAATTTCAAATAACCTTTGTTTCAGTGTTATGAGTACCTAATTAACCAAGTAAAAAAGCTTGCCAAATCTATGCCCAGATGAGAAACTGTGTTTCATTTTATTTTGGTGTCTGTCCCATTCATGAAAATCTACATATGATATGCTCACAAGTGGGTTAGGACCACTAAAGAAATTAATGTGGATAACTAACAGAAAATAGGAAAATTGTATAGTACTAGGAAAGATCGGTAAATATTGATGAATAGTCTAAATACGATTTTAGCTGATTTGGTTTTCAGTGCTTTAAACAGACTATGTTCATATTCAATTATGAGGGTAAAGAAATATATATATTTGATTTTATTAAATCATAGAATACTCCATGAGAAGAACCAAACAAAAATGCAACTTTTCTAAAGTGATGGTTGTTGTATTTTGAATATGTTTATTAGTCAAAAGAAATATTGTTGTTTTATAGCCAACCCCAGAATAACCCAGATGTTGGGGTTTCATTAGATAATTTTAAAACATTTATAACTATGCTCAAAGAAATATAAGGTGATATGTTTTTAATGAATGAAAAGGTAGAGAACCTCCAGAGAGAAATAGAAGCAATCAGGAAGAACCAAATACAAAATTACAACTGAAAAATACAGTACCAGAAATAAAAAATTTACTGGATGAACTAAATAGCAGAATGAAAACAATAAAAATTATCCAATCTGAGGGAAGAAAGAGAACACAAGTTGTTTTTTTCTTTTTAAATGAAGACAGCCTCAGAACATGTGAGACAAAGATGCAGCCTATAGGTAATTGAAGTCCCAGGTGGAAAATAGTGAGAAACTGGAGGAGAAAAAAAATTGAAGAAATAATGGCAGAAACCTCTGAAATTTGGCGGAAGATAGAAATGTACAGGTTTACAGATTAAACAACCCCAACAATCTGCAAATAGGATAAATTTGGAGAAATGAACGCTTGGGCAAATCATAATCAAGCTGGTAAAAACCAAAGATAAAGTTTAAACTATGAAAATAATCAGAAAAAAGTGGCAGATTACAGAGGAACTATGATTAGGAATACCACATACTTCTTATGCAAGACCATGGAGGCTAAAACATCTTTAAAGTTCTGAACAAAAGAAAGATAAAACAAACAAAACTGTCAACCCAAAAGTATATATTTAATAAAAATAACCGTCAAGAATGAAGGTGCAGTTAAGACACGTTCATATAAACAAAAACTGAGAGAATTTACACCACCACTCCTGCACTAAAAAATACGGTAAAAAATTCTTTTGGATGAAGGGAAATGATACCAGGGAAAATTTAGATCTTCAGGAATCGAAAAGAGCATTGGACATCACAAGAACCTCTGTGTTGTATACATAAAAGACTTTTTAAAAAAAATTTATAAGTTATTTAAAGCTTAATTATAACATTGCTATGGGAAATTTATGATACCTATGACAACTATCACATGAACAATAGAGGTAAATGAATGTATATATTGCAGAGTTTTTCTGTTTTACATGAAGCAGTAAAATATTAAAATGTGAAAAGTTAAGGATGGATGTTTTAAGTCTTAGAACAGCCATTAAAAAATAATACCACAAAGTATAGCTAAAAAGCCAATAAATAAGCTAAGATGGAATTCAAAAACGTATTTATTCAAAAAGAAAGCAAGAAGACAAGGACAAAGGAACAAAAAAGGAAACCAACTGAAAACAAATTTAATCATGTCAGTAATTACATTAAATGTCAATGTTATAAACATTCCAATTAAAAGAAAGAGATTATCAGAGTAGATGCAAAAGCAAAATCCACTATATGTTGTCTACAAGAGATGTACTTTAATATGAAGATACTGATTGAAAAAAGATGCCATGTAGAAAGTAATCATTAAAATGCTATAGAGAGTACAGCAAATAAAAGACTTCAAGGGAAAGATTAACTATCAGAGGTATAGATGGATATTTCTTAATGATAAAAGTAACAATTCATCAGAAAGAACTGACAGTCATAAATGTGTATGTACCTATTAAGAGAGCTTCACAAGATGTGTAACAAAAATTAACAGATGTAATGGAAGAAACAGATAATTCCACAAGCATAGTAGCAGATTTTAACATTGATAGGACAACTAGACAAAATTCAGTAAAGACATGCTGGATCTGAACAACACTGTTTTACACTTTAATTCATAGTTAAACAACCCTAAAACAAGTACATAATATGTATTCTTAATACATATTTAATAGATCAATGAAACAGAATAGAGTCCAGAAATAGGCCTGAACATATGTGGTCAGTGCAAAAGTGTCATAGAAATTCAATGGAGATAGGAAAGTCTCTTCAGCAAATGGTGTCAGAACAGATGGATATCCAGAGTTTCGGGGTGGTGGTAAGCGTGTATATCCACCCTTATACTACATTATACACAAGTATTTTTTAAAAATTGATCATAGATCATATGTAAAATCTAAAACTTAAATTCTTACAATTCTATGAGATAAGCTAATAAAAACATTATCAAAATATTTGAACGAATGTTTCACAAAAGAATATATGCAAATAGTAAGCATGAAAAGATGGTCAACATCATTAGTCATCAGGTAAATTCTGATTTAAATTATGAGATATCATCATACTGGTTCAAATGGTTAACAGTTAAAAGACAATACTGGCCGTTCACAGTGACTCATGCCTATAATCTCAGCACTGTGGGAGGCAGAGGTGGGAGAATAGCTTGAGACCAGTAGTTCAAGACCAGCCTAGGCAAGATAGTAAGACCGTGTCTCTAAATCTAAAAAAGAAAATAGAAAAATAAATTAGCCAGGTGCCATGGCATGTGCCTGTAATCGCAACTACTAGGAAGGCTGAGGAGGGAGGATCTCTTAAGCCCAGGGGTTCAGGACTGCAGTGAGCTATGATTGTGCCACTGCACTTCAGTTTGGGTGACAGAGAAGACCCTGTCCCCTCCCAAAAAAACAACAATACCAAGTTGTGGTGTGAGTATGAAGCACCTCAACTCATATACCTATAGGGATGTAAAATGGTATGATCTCTTTGGAAATCTGATTGGAATTTTTGTCTTCATAAAACACCATGGTCCCAGGGGAAAAAAAATTGTTTTCTAATGTGGCAGTTAGTGTGTTAAATGGATGTAGTTTATTGTAAGTACTTATTTCTCCTTGAAGTTGACAGGGAAAAAAAGCTCAACAAAAGATTTGGAAAACAAAGTTGTAGAAATCTTCTAGAAAGTAGGATCAAAGAGACAAAAGAAGAAAAAAGTGGTAAGAAAATAGAAGAGTGGTCTAGGACCGTCAGCATCTGAATCACAGAAGTTTTAGAAGGCTATCGAAAACAGAGGGAGCTGCTATCAAAAAAAATTTCCCAGCACTGAAAGGCATGGATGTCTAGGTGGAAGAGGTCCACTGAGCGCCTTACATAATGGATGAAAAGTGACTTACACCAAAGCATATCACCATGGAATTTTAGGACATGGGAGTCAAAGATGTGATCTTCTAAACTTCCAGAGAAAGGAAATAAATCAGGTAAAAGGGATCATGATATTATATGTCTTAAAACCAACACTGAAAGCTGTAAAACATGGAACATTGTCTTCAAATTTCCTCTCTTTGAAATTCTTTTTTAACCTAGAATTTTGCACATATCCCAAACTATTGATCAGATTTGGAGGTAGAATACAGATGTTTTTGGATATGCAAGTTCTTAGCAATTGTACTTCTCATGAAGCCTTTTTCAAGATAGTCCTGGAGAATATGCTCCTCTGAAAAGAAGACGTAAACCAAGAGGAAGAGAAGCGTGGCATCCTGGACACGGGTCCAATGCAGCAATGTGCAGAGAAGGCAGTCAGACCTGATGGGAGTATGTAACAAGGTTTCTGAAGATTCTTCATGAGGAAGATGAAAATAATCAAGTTCTTAACGAGGGGGAAAGGGTTTTAAATAACTTACAAAGAATTTGAGGTTGAATTAATGATGAGTACATAGATAAGCAAAAAAAAAAAAAAAGGCTGACATTCTCTCCTTTCAGGCTGGGGCATCGCATAGGAAGGGATAGTAACGCTGGAAACACTGAATGTTGGCATAGCGGGAATTACAGCACTAACAGTATTGGGAGGATTAGAAGGGTGTCTGTTGGGTAGAGGCAGGGGGTAGTGGCAGAGCTAAATCCTTGTATTTTCAAGGGGGGTGGCTTATTGGAATTGCTGAGAACTTTTTTTTTTTAAAGCATCAAGGTATAGACAGATATAGAGGTAAATGTCAAATGAAAGTAAAGTGGCAGTGACTTCAGAAATGGGTGAGAAGTGATGTATGGAACTGCTATTACGAGGTAGTTAACATTGCTTTTCTTAGTAGTAAAAACCAAAATAATTGATATGAAAGTGAGCTATAAAAATGATAGTTTCTGTAAGCTTTTGAATATTTCTTTACCCTCATTTTAAAAATTAAGTTGATTATTAATTATGTTTTAAGATATACAGGTGAAAAGTATTAATATATAGGCATATATGCGCAGCTAGTGTAAGTTAATGAAGTCATTGAGATTTGTTACTATAGCTACTACTTTTAGGGTGAATGACATTTGGTGGTAGAAAATAAAGATAAATGACAGAAGTCGGCAGATTTAATTAAAATACATTTAGCTCATTTTATTACTTTCTGAATAGTTTTAGATAGATACTAAAAATGCAAATAATTTATCTGTATATATAGGACACTTAACATGTTCATTCATGTGGCATCTTATATATCATGCCCCCTAATATGTACGATGATGTAAACAAATGCTGAAGAATGATTTTAAAGGCGTAGTCCTTGGCAGATTTCTTACAATGTATTAACAAAGAGAACAAAGAAGTTCTTCATAATTACTATCTATGTGGTGTCAGAAAAAGGTGAAGTCCTCGTAACTTGCTAAATGACTAACTCAGCTTCCCACATATCTTCCCGACTTTAAAAAAAAAAAAAAATGGGTCTCTTCTGCTTGAATTTGGTAAAGGTATTCATTTTAGCAACCAAATTTAGTAATTTTGTTTTCAAGAATGTTTTGGGATTCCTGGCAGTACAAAAAATGTAGGATATATTGTACAAACATCATTTATATTTGTTTGACTGTACATTAACATTCAGAAGAGAAAAAAAGTCATTCTAACATAATACTTTTTCATTCTATTTTATTTTTACTATTTACCTTGCTAAGCTTTATTCAATGAGTAATTTTAGAGTTTTAAGTATAAAAACCTTTAAGAAAACAGAATTGTTATAGCTTTAGTGAAGAAAGGAATATCAATATGTTTGTGGTTTTAATGCTTCTCCTGCACTGCATAATATTTATGTTTCATAGTTTTATAAAACATGTGCATGTTCATATTTAACCTCAGAACAGGGTGGTAAGGGAGGCAAAATAGGGGTTGAGGTGCTAAGAGGTTCAGAAAATTTTTTTGTTATGAGTAGGTTTTCCATTGTTGTTTACTTATATTAGAAAATTTTTTATTGTCGTAAAATGTGTTTGTGTGTGTATATATATATATACAAAACATACATACACATACATATAAAAACATAGACTTTTTAATTTTACCATTCTTAACTGTACAGTTCACAGTGCTGTGCAACTATCACCACTGTCCATTTCCAGAATTTTTTATTACTCGAAACAGAAGCTCTGAATCCATTAAGCATTATCTCCCCATTTCCCTTTTATCTCTGCCCCTGGTAAACCTCTAATCAATTTTCTGAATTGTGAACTTGCCAATTCTAGATACTTTATGTAAGTGAAATCACACGATGTCCTTTTGTATCTGGCTTTTTGATTTACCGTAGTATTTTCCCTTATTGTAATGTGTATCAGAACTTTGTTCCTTTTTATGGCTGAATAATATTCCATTGTATGGATCACCACATTTTGTTTGTCCATTCATCTGTTGGACACTTGGGTTGTTTTCACTTTGAGCTATTGTGAACATAGGCATACAGACATCTGTTTGAGTCCCTGTTTTCAATTCTTCTTCCTCTGTTTAATTTTTTAATTTTTGAGGACATTGACAAGACTAACTTATCTAGAATAGAGTTAGTATTTAGCAAAAATACTAGAGAAAAAAGAGTGGCAGTGTGAGGTACAGTGGGTTGACCCTTTTTGTTTTGTATGACAAAAGGCTAACTCAAGGAAAAGGCAAAAAAAATTTATTATCCTACGTAAGTGAAAAGTCCAGGGATAACTTGATTCCCAGGGCTCAGATGATGTCATCAAGACTCTTCTCCCCCCCCCCCCCGCTCCCATTTTGGCCTTTATATGGCCTTGGAAAGAGCCCCCTAAGAAGACAGCAACTCTTTCCCAATAGTTAGAACAAAGAATCTTAGTTCCCAAACTGGTGCTGATTGATCTGAGCTGGGACATGGGCCAACACCAAATACCAATCCGCCCCTTGTTTTAGGGAGATGTTATACTCTTGATTGGTGAGCCTTGGGCCACATGCCCACTCTGGGAGACCAACTGGGGAAAAGACCGATTTTTTTTTTTTTTTTTGAGACAGAGTCTCACTCTCTTACCCAGGCTAGAGTGCTGTGGTGTCAGCCTAGCACAGTAACCTCAAACTCCTGGGTTCAAGCGATCCTTCTGCCTTAGCCTCCGGAGTAGCTGGGACTACAGGCATGCGCCACCATGCCCAGCTAATTTTTTCTATATATTTTTAGTTGGCCAATTAATTTCTTTGTATTTTTTAGTAGAAATGGGGTCTCACTCTTGCTCAGGCTGGTTTCGAACTCCTGACCTTGAGCGATCCGCCCACCTCGGCCTCCCAGAGTGCTAGGATTATAGGCGTGAGCCAGCGCACCTGGCCAAGATCAATCTTAATGGAACCATAGGGCCAAGGGTGGAAAACACTAGAAGTTTCACCGGAAAAGGTTGCACTAAACAATGAAAAATTTTTCCTGCCAAAATCAACAGCATGAAAAGATTCTTTTAAATATGGTTATCTAGGATTCTTTGTGCTTTTCATTTTCAATTCAGCTGATAAAGAGATAATAAGTTTTATGTGTACATGTATATATTTGTAAACTTCTAGCAGTGTAGGCTCTACAGACACTAAGACGTATATAAATAGTATAAATTTTAAAGCAATATGAAAAATGCTGAGAAGTGTTTGTTACCCTACAAATGTCAGAAAATCACATTTGCACTGAAGCTCAAACTAAATGTTAAGGTACTTTGTATACCTTGATGCTTCTGAGTTGATCTTTTAATTTATTAGCACTTTTGTTGGATTTATATGCAATATTGTCATATTTACATTAAGTGATTTTACCATATTGAAAAGTTAATTTCAATATTAACTTTTTCTGTTACTCAAATTAGTCTTATTGGCACATCAAATTATATTCTAAATTATACTGTAGTAATTTAATTGTCCTTTTCCCTTAGCTGGAATATTTAAAACACACATCCCAGAGTTACTAGCATACACTCAGGGTTACTTCAGTGCAGGTTTTTAACTCTTAAATGCTGCCTCATGGCTGTAGCAGATTGAGTTGCCAAATTAAACTAGAATATAAAAATATGATAAAACTTGTGCTTTGCACTGACACCCTTTGGAGAATGTTTTGTTCTTTTTATTCATCATGGACTGTTATAAAATAGTAATGTCTATCATTGAAAACAGTTTACTGATGTGCAGGCAATTAGAGGTGCTAGAAGCTACCATGACTTTTCCAGGTGGGCATGCCTGGGACACATTCCTATACACTTGAACTCACCAAAGGCACCTGAACAGGGTAAAATGTGACAGCCAGGGCAGGCGAGAGCTCTCTTTCTTTGTCAGTAGCTTCTTTGGACTAAGGAGAGCCTACTGCTTCAGAAAGACTCTGCAAGCAGTTATTGGTGACTGAAGATCATCATTTTCCAACAACAGAAAGAGGACAGTGCATGTGCCTAAAAGCTAATCTCCCAAAGCAAGTAGCACAGGTCATACAACCCAATTATTACCTTCAAAAATTATGTCTTTGGAGCTCTGTATAGACAAGCCTAATGCTAGGTCCCCCAATTAGAAACCCTATTCATAATACCAAAATCAATTAATTATGTTTTAAATTTTGTGCATTTTAGAATAGCTGTTAATATTCTTTTAGGCTTGTAGTTTTATGTATTTGAACTACTTGTCTATTTGCAAAAATTCTTACACAAAGCACTGATATGCTTAGTGCTAATGTCATTTAAGCCTGCTTATTAGTTATGCTATCTAATGAGGGCAGAAATGGGTTTCCTTTGGTTGTCTCTCACTAGCTTTTGGCATAGGACCTGGCATTTTATTAAGCGTTATAATGGTAGCTAAGGTCTAATCAGGGGTGTGTGTGAGAGTGTACCAGAATACAATGCACAAATGAATTTATTTAATCCTCACATTTATGTGGTTGATATGATTTCTATGCTGATTTTATAGATAAGGAAGCTGGAGCTTAGTGAAATGTTTTGCCTGAGGTCTTAGAGCTAGTGATCAATATAGCTGGGATTCAGAGCCTGGATTCACTTCAGATCTCTTAACTACTTAACTGTGCAGTCTCTATATGTGTTCATTGATCAGATGCTTTGTTAAATGAAGGAAGAAGCTAGGATATACTTCAATACAGAATTATTTTATTTCAGTTAAATTCTTTGTTTTAGTGATTAAATATGAAAATAGAATCCTGTTAATCAGGAAAGGGTTCTAATTAATCAAGGAATTTTTATGTAACAAAAGCCAGGGATGCTCCATTTTGTGGAGTGGCTCAGAGCACAGCACCCAGAAGCAAGTTATGTAAGTTAAGTACCATTAAAATAATGTTCATCCAGTGTTTCCACTTTAGTGAATGTTTATAATAATTTAATTCTACTCAGTTATAATTAGTACATGGAGTATACATGTACCATAAGGGTACAGCAAAGTATGGTAGACAAGGCCCTTCTAATAATAGAGCATAACATCTTTTTGAGCATCTACTATGCATCAGGTAGTGTTCTAGGCACTAGAAATTTCTTGAGAACAGACCAGACAAGACTGCTGCCTTCATAGAGTTTAAATTCTGGTAGGAGACCGTAAGCAACATAAATTATATATTTTCAAAGGCAATTTTTTTGAGAACGCTGGCTAAATAAGGGTTCTAGTACCAGAATGGCTGGCAACGCTGCCCTAATGGAAAATGAAGGGGATCTGGGAGTGCCTGCATGGTCTGTTTGAAGGCGGTAGTGGGAAAGCGGGAAGCCTAGTCCACTAGGCAAGAAAGATGCTTCTAAGTTCTTATCTCCGGCCGCTGGCTTGAGCCATGTGGGTGTGGTGTTCTACTCCTAATGCCTAGGCAGCAACCTTTGCTGTGTTCCTGTTACCCTGATAAATTCCATAAAGCAAGACAGGGAAGGGATTATGGAGGAGGCTGTGGTGAGGAGAAGGCTGAATTTTAAATAAGTGTTTAGAGGAGACTTCACTGAGAAGCTGACATTTGAAGAAGGTCCAGAAAGAATTGAGGGACTAGGCCACAAGTATGTATGGCAGAAGAGCATTCCAGATGGAGGGGAGCAGGCGTGCCACGGCCCTGGAGCGCAGTGCCTGGTGTGTCAGCAGAACCCAAGGAGGCCGGTAAGGCTGGCAGTGAGTGAGCAGGTGGATCTCAGATCAGCAA
>CAUYRT010055840.1:0-23376 GCA_963574885.1 Lepilemur ruficaudatus
AAAAAAGGAACTTAATAAAGAGAAGTACTTACAGAATGAGGGAAACGCTGAGAAATCAAACAGGCGATAGTGTAGCAGCCAAGAGATTAGCAACATGAGGTGCATGCTACCACCTCTAGATTTTTAAGGAAACAGGATGGAGGTGGTGTACCAGGCACACTCCTCCTGGGCCTTCCTACGGATGCTATAACCATGACAAGGCTAAAACCAAGGTGGGTGGGTTTTCTGACAAGGATCTGGAGCTGTAGAAAAGGCAGAAGTTGCAGCCCATCCAGAAAATGGCTGCTAAGTAGAGAATAAAGAGAAATACCCAAACTCCTTCCTTTCTCCTGCCTTCTGGCAGTACTTCCCATTGGCCAAACCTAGCTAGAAACAGTTGACAAAGAGTCTTGGAAACAGAATCTGTAGGAGAGGGGTGGGAATGTGCTTGAAATCGAACAATTACCAGCACACGTAGTGAGAAATTTCTCCAAATTTGTTGAAATACATCAACCTACAAAGGCAAGAATCCCTGTGAACAGCAAGCAGGACAAATATAAAGAAGATTGAATGTGGCATATTATAGTCTAACTTCTGGAAACCAAAGAAGAAACAAAAACCACACACGCCTTAAATGTAGCCATTAGAAAAAGACATTACATGGAAGGGACCGATGACTAAGAATGGCTGACTTCTCATCAGAAACAATGAAAGGCAGAAGACAGTTGAACATCTTCAAACCACTGATATGAACATGATCAACCCTGAGTTAAATATTCAATGCAAATACCACTTTTTTACAGTTGACGTGAAATAATGGCATTCTGCAAGTAAAAGAAAGCAAACCTAGGATGCAAGAAATAGAAGTTTCTCAAGCTTATGTGAAATGATACCAGAAGGAAACAGGAATCTAAGGAGAGGATGGAGAGCATTGGACATGCTCAATATATGTGAGAGAGGATAAAAGAGCATACACTTGCCCTTTATTAATTTCTCTAAAAGACAATGGATGGTTTGATGCTAAAATAATGACATATACTAAGAATTATGATGAGGAGGAGAATGCAATTACATTGTTTAAAGGTCTTATGCATTTTTTGAAGTGATACAGTTATTAATGTTAAGTAGCCTCTGGTAAGTGAAGAATGTATATTTTAATTTTTGAGCAATCACTAAAAAATAAAAGAGGTAAAGCTAAAAAGCCGATAGGAAAAAAATTCTAAAAAAATATAAAAATATTCAACTAATAAAAAATGGCAATAAAGGAGGAATAGAAATAAAAAGAAATGAGATGAACAGAAAACAAATACTAAGAAGGTAAATTTAAAATAATAGTCACAAATGTAATAAACCATAGAAACAAAAGCAGCAAAACAAATAAGGAATAAATAGTAAGAGGTGAGATCAAATTCAAATATATTATTAAATGTGAAAGGACTAAAGTAACATTCCAACTAAAAGTATGACCAAGCCACATACTATCTATAAGAGACGCACTTTAAATCCAAAAGTTAGTTAGGTTGAAAATAAAGGGATGGAAAATATATATAATGTAAGCAATAAGTGCAAGAAAGCTCCTATACACATATTAATATCCGACAAAGTAAGTATGAAGGCAAGAAGTATTAATAGAGATAAAGAAAAATATTGAATAATACTGAAAGTATCAATTCTTCAGGAAGTATAAAATCATAAAATGTGCTTATATCTAATAAAATAACTATAAAATGCAGGTAAGAAAAAACTTATACTAAGCTGTAAAGTAATCCTGTACATGTTCAACAAAACCAAAGAGAGAATTAGACAAATCCAAAATCATAATTATATACTTAATATCTCTGTTCTATCCCTTATTGTAGAAATAAGGCTATAGAAGATCTGAACAGGATTATCAACTTCCTAGAACTAACTGATATTTCATAGAACACTAAACCCAACTGCAAAATATGTGTTTTCTTAAACTGCACATGGAACATGGACCAAGATATACTTACTCTAGGCCGTAAAAGCATCTCAACAAATTTGAAAAGATTGAAATAAACTTGAACAGATAAATAGCTTATGGTCTGATGTCTAACCACACCAAAAATCAAAGTAGAAATCACTAACAATAGAATACCTGAAGCCATCCCCAAATATTTCAGTGTGAAACTATATACTTTTGACTACTCACCCATGAGTCAAATGAGAAATTTTTAAATGTGTGAATATCAAAATATGATACATTAAAATGTGTGGGAGGTAATTAAAGCAGCGATTTAGAAGGGAATTTGTAGCTCTGAAACACTGTAAATATAGAAAAGAGGAAAGAGTTAGAATTGATTGTCTAAATTGCTAACTTAGGAATCCAGAAAAAGATGAGCAAATTAGAATCAAGCAAGTATTATAGAAAGGAATAAGTACTCAAGGGGAAAAGAAGAAATCAATGAAATGGAAAACAACCGGTAAAGAAAATTAATTAAGCTATAATTAGGCTCTTTGATTTAAAAACTCCTAAGCCACTAGCAAGACTGAGCAAGAAAGTAAAAGAGAGAATCGCAAAGCTCCCAAACTAACAGTGTACAGGAAAAGGGGACTCGCCACAGATCTTACACACACTAACAGGGCAAGTAAGGAACGCTATAAATTACTTGAGGCCAAAAGATGTACAATTTAGGTGAAATGGAAGAATTCCTTGATAAGACAACTTACCAAAACTGAAACAAAATAGAAAATTTAAATGGGCATATATCTATTAAATTTATTGAGTTTGCCTTTAAAATTCTTCCCACAAAGGAAACTTCATACCCAGATGATTTGGGTATGAATTCTGCCAAACATTTTAAGAAAATAAGATGGAATGTACTGGCCAAATATTGACAAATTTTATAATTGTGAATGGATAAAAATGCCCTGTTCATGGAAAGAAGCTAAAAGGTTGGTGCTACAAACCAAAGGCCACATCTGTACTATGTATAGGAGATTTAACTGAAAAAAGAAGACATAGAAAGGTTAGAAATAAAGGATGGAGAATAGCTATTCCAGGAAACAGCTTACAGAATAAAGGAAGCTGCAATAATATAAATTTCTGATAATATAGAATTCAAGTGAAAGGCATTCAGCATTAGAAAAAGAAACATTTTTCTTACGATGCAATCACCAAGAAAATTTAACAATCATAAATCTTTATGTGCTCTACCATCTCTTTGAAATAAATGAGACAGAAATTATTAAAAAGTGCAGATATATTGACAAACTCACAATCTTAGCTGGAAACGTTAATACATTCCCACATCGACAGATCAAGTAAGTCAGCCGTTAAGGATTTGACTAACTCATCAGGCTCGGTCAATAGACATATTTAGAGAACACAGTTTGTTACCAGCAAAAATAAAATACATATTCTTTTTTAAAAATCCATAAGACATAGTAGAACATGTTTATCATACGCCAGAAGAAAAATAAATTCTCAAAGCAGAAATAATTGAGGCTATAATTTCCGATCAAATCTAATGAAATTAGAAATAACAAGGACCCACCAACAATAATATCCTTGTAGAATTTAGAAATCAGACTTCTGAATGGCTCTTGTGTTAAAAAGAAATAGGAATTGAAATTATAGGCTTGTTAGAGGAGAGCAATAATGAGCAGCTATAAATCAAAGGCTGTGGGATTGGGCAAAAGCAGTGATTATTGTAATATTTATGTCCTAAATGCATTTATTAGAAAATACAAAAGATTGGCAATAAATGACAATCAAGACAACAGACAATAAAAGTTTAAATAAAGAAGAAAGGAAGTTTTAAAAGTTGAACCAGAAACTAATAATACAGAGAAAGAACAGAAAGAATAGACCTCAATAATAAACCAAGAACTCATTCTTTGAAAAGATCAACAAAACATGCAAAGCTTCAGAAGTCTGATCTAGAGAAAAAATAAGGAAAATAACGTTAAGCACAGGAAGAAATTACTTCAAATATGGAGACTTTTAAAATTATAAGAAAATATTATGTATAGTGTTTTACAATTAAAGGTCTAAATGAAATGGATAATTCTCTGGGGAAATTATCAAAATTGACTCAAAAAATAGAACCAATACATATGGCAGAAATGTTACATGTCTACTCCTAAAAACAACATAATCAGGAACACAGTTGGGTAGACATAGATCCTGACGGCGCCACTTAATAGAGATACAACTTCAGACAAGTTTCTTAAACTTCTCTGGGCTTCTGTTTCCCTTTGGTAAATGAGGTAATAATAGTAACTACTATATAGGATTATTGTGAGAATAAAGTGAAGTACATATGTGTATATGTATATTATATATAATGTATATATCACAACAGCACTTGGCATAAAAATACTCTATGTTAGCATGGTCATCTTCATCACCGCCACTACCATCATCATCATCACCATCCCCATCAGGTGATGGTTTTATTTAATGCATTTGAGTTTTACCAATCCTTCAAGAAGAGATCATTAATTCAGTATTTAAACAGTTCCAGGCCTAAGAAAAACATGAAGCGATTCCAAATTCAGCCGTATGAGCCTGGTGTCACCTTGACACCAAGAAGGAACTAGGAGAGCATAGGGTCAAGGAAAATCTGTGTTAGCTCTTGCAAAAATCAGAGGAGAAGATGGCAAACCAAAGCCCAGCAGGCGAATCACTGTGGTCCCCTCTAGTCACAGGGATAAGGACGGGAGCCCTGCATGTGTCTGAGGCGTGGGCCGGCACACCCCTCACCCCCGCAGGGAGGGCATCTTCCTCCTCTTACGGGGCTGCCCGCTGTGCGCTTGCAGGGGCGATTCCAGCCTGTGGCTGACTCACATCTGGTTCTTGGGTTCTGTACGTCGTCATGTCAGGGTCACTCTTCTTCTCAGTGCCAGGTCTTCTGTTTCCTCACTAGCTCCCACCAGCCTCATTGGCATAAGCTTTCGTTTTGGTCTCAGACACCGTCTGACCTCTCCCGGGATGTTCTACTTGAATTTCATTTCTGGCGATTCATTGTGCTTCAGCCCTATTTATGCTCCTGCATCTTTCTATCCTTGGATTAAAGGAAGTTGTTAAAAGGCTTTGAGTCATTTAATTATTTAAGGGACCTCTCAGAAATGCGTATGATTCTTATAAACAAACCTTATAAATAAACCTGGAATCTGTCAGGGGCAGGAATTGTAGCTTAGTGGGCATGTTCTTCACGTGATCATGGGATGCTTTTGTGCTCGTTGGCTTGCTCGAGCCTCTAAAAGCCTCATCAAACATTTAGCTGCAACCGTGTTGAACGGAATTGGTTGAATCTGGTTGGGTGGGATTGGGGCGGGGGAGGACTCAGTGTTTCCTGGGTCGACAGGAGCAGGGCTGGGGCTTCAGGTCTTCCAGGCCATGGGGTGAGGATGCCCTGGAGGTGGCAGCTGCCAGGACCCCGCTGGCAGGGAAGAGGCCACCAAGATGAGGGATGTGGCCAAGTGTGGAAAGAATGTGCCAGGTACATAGGCAGGCCATTTAAAAAGGTTGTTTTTCTTTCGTAAAGAACCGATGCTTCCAGAGCAGTTTTAATGAGTCATGACAAGCTGATCAACCACAACTATAGATACTTTTCTATGGACATGTGTTTGGTTTGTTTTAGCTCCATTTTTACTTCCCAAAATATTATTTTGAGAGGATTGTAGTGTTCATTGAATTAAGTTCTAAGTTATCCAAAAGTGTTACTTACTCATAGCTTTCCAGAAACTACCTCGACACTAACCTGTTCCGTTTTGTTCTCTGGTAGAACGTCCACCTTCGGGATTTCCTTTGGAGCCGCGTTTCTCTTGCTTGCCTTCATCCTCTTCGTCTGCTTTGCTGGACAGCTGTTGGTAGGTACTGCAAATATGGACCTTCTCTAAAAGTGTGCTCATTTCATGAAAATTGATTTCTTGCTAAAAACTTTCAAAACCAGGGAGCTTGGTGATTCACCGTTTCTAGAGCTACAGATCCCAGTAAAGCAACACGCACCATTCAGGCCAACAGCCCCAGAATATAAACCGAGACAACTCCTGCACAACCAAGACACTAATTTGGAGATTGTTTGCAATGGCGGATATCACTCCATAAAATCGTGTTTTTGCTTATTTGTTCCTGTTGGTAGTTTTTATCATCTCCCCTAAGTTGTCAGAGTACGTGCAGCAGCAAGGGCGAGCGTCCTAGGAGGCTTTTGGTGCACAGGGGAACTAAAATGTAAACCTGATGCATCTTTCACATCCACTTTTACAATATAAAATGTTGTAATATTTGAAGAAAGAAAATGTTAACATTTTTTTTTAGTGTTTTAATTTAAGCCAATTATTGTATACTCTGTGGTTTGAATGCTAGTTCTAGGTATAAGAATTAAATCTAAGTTTATTCTTGAGTCAAAGCAAGTGTTGCTCATTGGCCATGGCTCTTTGAGAGCATCCCGAGGAAGCCAACAGAGGAAGCCACCCCCAACATAAGCCGTGTTTTGTTTTGTTCCATGGAGATGCGTTGAAACCGAGAGGCCACCTGAGCCAGGTTTCCTGAGCAGAGCTCATGGGCATCCTCAGGAGAAGATTCAGAAAGTTTTTTTAATGAAAATTTTAACATGACCATAATCTATTATACAAAATAAATAGGAATAATCTTTACAACATTTGTCAACGGTGCCATTTTATGTGCCGTCTGGGTTTATATTATAGAAAATATCATAGATATTTTCATATTTTCAAAATCATGATTTCTCCTGCCAGTTAGACTTTGACAAGCCCATTTAGATGATGCTGCCAGGAAGCAGCCTCAAATCTGTGCTCTACCTGTCACCTCTCGGGGCTGTACTGTACCCATTGGGAGGCTCTGATGGCTTCTATGAAAGCACTTTTCTCATTCTGCCCAGGTTTACACTGTGCATTGGCGTCTTCATTGTAATGTCATTTCGCTTTTCAAAGGACATACTATTACTTCAGCAACAGCATCCGTGCCATAATGGCCTCTTAAAATCTTCATCTTCCCTTCAAAGGCTCTGAAAAGCAGTAGTCCTGGGGCCCCGGGCCATCCATCGCATGCCGGTCTGACATGTTGAAATCTTTTGGCCGACAGCAGTTAAGATTCCAAAGCTCATCTCTGCCCTTCAGCAACAGGCACTCTGTCTTCAGTGCCTGTACCTTTGCAAACTTTTGTGGATTTTGTTTACTACATGATAGTTTAGATGTTTCAAATCTTATTGAAAACTCTTGCAAAATTGGAACTGTGGTTTCTGATTGACTCTAATGCATATACAGCATCTCAAGTCTCTTGAGATTGCCTGAAGACATTGTGTGTTGTAGAGACGAGGGGCCTTGGTGAATATTGAACCACTCTGAAAGACTCATGGGAATCCTTGGCAAAGTTCTAAAATGCTTGCTTTCTAAAGAAGCCTGGTTTTCCTTGTTCCCAGAATCATCCTTTGGGTAGAAAAGCATGTGGGCTCCACCTCTGATTTCCTTTCCCCCTAAGGCCTCTGCAGACATTTCTCAGCACGGGAACCATCTTTTGTGGTTCCATGGGAAAGCCCAACCTAGTTCTAATTATATCAGTTTACGTCATTGTGCCTAACTAGCCATAGTCTTCATTTTCTATAACAAGGAACCCAGTCTTGGGTGTTGGGGGTATCGTGTATCTTTAGGGCTTCAGGCTCACTATTTTCCTTATACCAGCTGTTATAAAAGAAACATAGATCTTGGGGCAGATAAAAGGATTTCAAGAACAATTGTGCTGTCTTTGTAGAAAAGCTTTGCTCTTATGTGATGTCCCTCCTTGCAGCCTCGCTGGAATCTACCTGTCATACCTCTTGGTCCCTCCTGGGCCAGCCTGGGGCCCCCATAAGCTGTCAAGAAGACATCTACAGCTCCCCATCCTTTCTCGTTCTTGGGGCTCCCCAAGACCCTGACACCCACATACCACATGCTAAGAAGTTCTTTTTGACTCTGTGGCATCTCAGTGAGCAAATTTCAAGGCTACATATGAACTGGTGCCCACCCTGTCCTCACAAGAAGCCTGTAGTATGCCAAAGTGGCCAGAAAGGCTAACCTTGAAGACATCGGGCCTTGCTAAACTCAAATCAATAGGATCCATCAATGAATCTCCCCACAGTGGCCAGCCATAATCCTTAGTCTGGATGTAATCCACGAAAAACTCAAGAAGGATTTCTTCTCTTTGCAATAATAGGTTCTTTTTCTGTTTAAACCATTCTATATGGATTTTTCAACTCTCAGCATCAAACATATTAATGCACAGCCAATCTCAGAAGGCTTAAGTGTGCTTTGAACTTTACCCTCCAAATTTGTTCAAAAAACTCTGCGTATTACAGATACTCCACAGTGGTCATGGAGACACATGGCCACATCCTAACTGTCCATTCCTGGGCTTCTTAATGGGCCTACAATTGTATGAGGTTTTATGATGATTTGCATTTATTTATGAATTAAATACTCAGTTTATGAAAAGTACCTAATACTGCAAACTTAACATATGGTAACCATCTGAAAACGTAAATGACAAAGGCAGTATTAGTGCTAATAATATCAGTACTAAATTCTCTGTGGGAAGAATTAAAATACTTTTATAAAGGAAGTTGCAATAAAGGAGGCTCAGCTGATACTTTTCCTCCAAGCGCTTGCCTTTGTCACCCTCTGTTGTACAAAATATGCAACACAAGTAAATCAAATTGGTTGGCCACCTCACAGCTGGGTTTGATAAAAAGGAAGAAAAACACCAAAACGGGCAAAAAAATAAGAGTGATGATGAAATGCAGTTATTTTTCCTTTTGGTAGAAAAATCATACAGATATTTTTTCAGTGACACGTTCTGAAAAATATGGCAGGGAATTTCTTTTGTATTATCATTTCCATGAGAAGCCCAGTCCCCCTCGGTGTCTGCTCGAGGTGTGCCCACTGCCTCCCTGCCGCTGTGCCGCACACTCCTTGGTTCTTGCCCATGGGAGTGGGCTCAGGTTTCCTGGAAACCTTCTCGGACACCAATCCAAGCCCTGTGATGGGCCCTTCTTAACGCCCCATGGGACTTAGTTGTGCTACATGGTTTAGCCCCAATTGCATAGCATCTCATCTAGACCTCTAGTGTTTTTCTGTTGTTTCCTTTAACACATACTAAGTTCCTTAAGACAAGAACGGTTCCCTAAACTTGCTCTCTATCCCCTCACTGAATCCGGCAGGGTGCGATCTCATGGATCTGTTTAATAAGTAGGTGCTAAGTAAACACTACTGGGCTTCTTATACTGTTTCCTTGGGGGTCTTTCTCCTTCCTCCACCCCTCTGGCTCTGCGTAGCACCCCCTTCATCTCACAGTTGCCCATCATTCTCTGGCAGAGTTAGATGTGCCCTAAGGGACCTTCTCAGGATGTCCACACTGGGACAGGTTCTGCCTGTGAATGAACGCGTGGCTGAGAGGAGTGGGGAGCCTGTGGCAGCCTCCAACAGGCTGCACTGAAATTTCTTGCTCATACACGCCTGGTCCCTTGACTCGGACATGCTGCAGGCTGCCTCCTCTGTTGGAAATCATCTTCTCAAGTTCATCATCCAGCTCTGAAGAGCCACACTTTCCCCTGCCAGCTCCCTCATGCTGGCCGGGACGGGTTCCCGTGTTGCATTATTACTTTTATTCTTTGAGTTGGAAAGATCTTCAGTGAGTTCGCTGCAGCCCTGTTTTGCTCGTGATGGTACTTGGGGCACTTGAAACACAAGATAAACATTTGATAGCAGTCAGCTTGAAGGAATGCCGGGTTGCACCCAAGTGCAATTTCCTGGCACCACTGCTCAGAAAACGTCCCACCCCCGTCCTCACCCCGACTCAACTCCTTCCCAGCTGAAACTCGGCATCCAGCTCACAGCTGCTTCCTCCGGCTCAGCGCTCTGGGGCGCTCCGGCTGCGTCCTGGCACCTGAGCCCTGGAGTCCTCCCTCTCCAGGTCTCCTCAGGTGCCTTCATGAGGTGTGTGGCATTTCAGAACTGTGAAACTCAAGAGCTGGGTGAGAGCCCAGGCTCGTCCAGCCCCTCACTGTGTGGCCGAGGGACCCAGAAGTCCAGAGGTGCCACATACTTAAGTGAGTTTCCATTTCCAGTCATTTCTAGTAGAAGTTTTCTCTCCACAAAAACATA
Source organism: Lepilemur ruficaudatus (assembly GCA_963574885.1). Taxonomy (NCBI): domain Eukaryota; kingdom Metazoa; phylum Chordata; class Mammalia; order Primates; family Lepilemuridae; genus Lepilemur; species Lepilemur ruficaudatus. Next base: position 10,105 of record CAUYRT010055840.1, read on the forward strand.
ATGCAGAAGGAGCTGCAGTCAGACCTCCTGAGGATGGAAATGGAGGCTTTGGGGCAGAGTTAGGAGTGTGCAACTGCTGAGGCCAGCAAAGGCTTCGTGTCCTTGGGTGGGAACCTTTGGGATCAGTCCAAACTGCTGATGGTGGGCAAGGTCCCCCGAGAGTGGTTCTGATTATGGCCGCATCGCAGTTTGTAGGTGGTAAATGTTAGATTAAAAATACCTGCTCACTCTGTGGGACACTTAGTGTATCCTGGCTCGTTTGTCCCCTCAAGAGTGCTGGGAGGGAATGTCCATCCTACAGTTTAATGAGACAGAGGCTTACAGATGCCACGAAGCTTGCCCAGTGCTGTACAGCAAGCAGGTGTCCCGAGAGGCAGGTTACCGGGGATGCCAGGCTGCATGTGGAGAGTCGCTGGCAGACAGGTGCCCAGCACCAGGCAGGGAAGGGCCAGCGTGGCACTGAGGTTGCCTTGCAGTGACTGCCGAGCACCCGTTGATCAGAATCACACTGGTGAGTCCAGGTAACTTTACACAGTAGGTCCTTCATGTTCCCTTCTGGTCTGGTATCCTAAGTGATTCAACTGTTGGTCCAGTTTACCTAAAACTAGGTTCTGGGCAAAGGGCAAATTCATCTTTAAAAACATTTGATAAAATGAAAGAAAAATCTAATTTATAATTGAATTTAGACTAACACAGTCTAGTAAGAAAGTAGCCTTAATGATACTACTTTGCAAAATGTTTTTTGTACATCTGACAGTCCTTCAGAGTGTTTTCATACATATTACTTTATTTGATAATGAAAGCAATCTGTGTTATCTAGGTAGAAACTAAAATAAGAGATTGAAGTTCACATTTTCATTACAATCAGCAATAAGGGAATAATAACAGCTGTCATCATTGTATTAGTAATAATAATAGTAAGTGCACGTATACGGTCAGATTTAACCTTCTGAGCCACCTGAGGTGGACTTACATCTCAGTAACAAATATGAGAGAGTAACTAGAACCAAAAATATCACTAAAAAAAGCCAAACAAACCCCCGGAACATCTTTAGAACAAGGACGCTAGACACAGCGAATGAAAATGCCAGAAAATGTCAGAAGAAATTTTCCTTCCGACGCTGTTACCTTGTGCTTTGTGCAGCCGAGAGAATGTGATGCCGCCCCCACCCTCGGTCCAGGCAGAGATGAAAGCGCAGATACAGGGGTCAGCGTGGGAAAGGAAAAGTAGGTCACACCCCGGCTAATAGGAAAGCTTTCTGCCCCCCAGCGGTGTTTTCCCCTTGAAGTCTGTTTTCTCTGATGTCAGTGTAACTCTACCGTGTCTTTCTGGGTTAGAATTTTCCTGGTGTTCCTTTTTCCCACTTTTTACTTTCAGCTTTTCCTTGTCATTGTGTAAGTTTTGGCTGTATCTCAAGTAAACAACATCTAGCTGTATGTTGTTTTGCCAGATCCAGAAATCTCTCTCTTTTACTTGGCAAGTGTAATACATTTATGTGTATTATAATTGCTACTACTATCTTATTTTACTTTTTAAAAATCTATCATGTATTAATATCTTTCTTGCTTCTACTTATTTTTCCTCCTCTTCTGTCTTCTCTTGGACCCATGGAGTTAATTCTCTTTTATTCCCTCTAGTGACTTGAAAGTTGTATGTTCTAGTCTGTTTATTCAGTTATTGCCTTAACATATGTAGCGTGCGCGCGATTAACAAGGTGCCTTAGTATCCCATCTTCTTGTTGAAGAACTATGCTCTCAGGCCTTTAAGTCTGACCATTCTGTCTTTTATGCTAATGTCATTTAAATTCTTCTAAATTTAAACTGCTCAAATTATTCGTTGCTGTTATTATTATTGTTTTAGTTTCACAATTTCCTTGCTTGCTGTTTTTCCCAAATACTGTTCCTTCCTCCAGGATTCAGTTTCCATATTACTAAAGCACTCCCTGCTATCATTCTCTCCGTAAGAGCTCGCGAGTAATACACCCACTCAGTTTGGGTATTTCAAAAAGTATTTATTTTTTCCCTCATTGTATAATAATAATTTATATCTCTTCTAACATTTTAAAAACATGATTCCATAGTTTTCCGGCCTCTGTTGTACTGAGGAGAGGTCTCCTGTCTGTCCGGTGGTCGTCCCTGGGTCCCCAGTCTCTGTGGGTTTTCTGCAGGGTTTGCTCGCTGTCTCCGTGGGCCGTAGGCGCCGTGTGTTGACGTTGACGTGTGGGTCGGTTTTCAGTTTTCCTGTTTGGGACTCGGCGTGTCTCCCAACCACAGACCGCACGTCCTTCTCCAGTCAACAACGTCATTACCTGATATCTCCTTGTGTTTTGTCCCTTCTCTGGTCTTTCTTTTCTGTTTTTCTCAAACTTCTGATAGAGATTTGTCACATCTCTTCATTGCATCCTCTGTGTCTCAGCCTTGCTTTCCTGTCTTTCGCCTCTTCACCTTTCTGTGCTGTTTGATGGGTTATTTCCTGAGATCTGCCTGGCCCTCTTCAGCCATTCAGGGGCGGTTCATACGTTCCCTCCATAGTCATTGAGTTTTCAATTTCAATATCTGCATTTTCATCTCTAAAGAGTCCCTATGGCTTATTTTTAAAATATGCCTATGATTTTCTCTTCACAACCTGCTTGTTCACTGTAGATTCTAATCCTTCTTTTGTTACTTTAATCTTATTTTGTAGGCCACTTCAGATTGGTGTCATATCTGAAGGTCTTGCTGTGCTCATTCTACTACCTGTTGTCTGTGTTGACTCTTCCTCGTATAGTCCACTGCCTCATGCAGTTCATCGTTTGTTTTTCTTGGGAGGTCATGTTCAGTGGGAACCGCCCCGACCCCAGCTGGGGCGTCCCTGCACTCTGGGGTATCACTTGTAAGTACCACTTATAAGCGGTGTTGTTCTTGCTTCTGCCAGAACCTCCAGGACTTTCTCTGGTCTTCGACCTGATTAATAAACCCTCACTTTGGGATTCTCATTTTGAATCAAAATAATATGATTTCAAACCCACACCCACATTTAGAGTTTGGATTTATCATCAGAAAGTCATTGATACTTCTTGAACTAGCAAGTGGAGTTGTCTCCACATAGAAGAAGCAGCTTTTTGAGGCTCCAGGTTTTATTCTGGGGCCACGGTCCTGGCCGCCCACATTTTGCAAGTCCAAGGCAGCACCTTCTTTCCCCTGTGGGTGTTAAAAGCTCACCCATTAAGTGCCGTAGCCTGTGTCCTGTTCCAGCGCATCCTGGACTAACCCCAAAGCCTCAGCCCCTTTAACACTGGGCTCCCTCTTTGTTTCTGTCCCCTGATAATTCCCTTTGGGTCCATCATTAAGGTAGTGAATACACTCAGCAAGCATTTGTTGAGTTATCCTATTGGGCACACAGTGTGCTGGCCTCTGGGAACACAAAGATAGTGAGATGTGGTCACTGTCCTCAGTCAGCTCTGCATGTGGCCAAACACACATACGTCAGCAAAGACCACACAACAGCACGGACGGTGCTGTGAGCTCCGTGCAGTAGAGCGATGATCGAGGAATGTGGCTCACCCAGGGCTTGAGAAAGAAACAGGTTGATTTTGTGGAATGTGATTGATAAGAATGAAAAAAAATCTTCCTGTGGGAAATTCAAGGACAATTAGACAATCAAAGTACACGTGACAGTCTTTGTGACATTAAATGTTACAAGTAATTATTGCTCCAGCTTGTTCCTGCCATTCAGAATGACAATCCTCAGCCAATTAAAATGCCGGAGTAGGTGTTCCTTTAGGCAAATACGCAAAAACACATGTTCATGTGACAGACTTAACCGCCATATTTTCCAGGCAAGACTTTAACGTGGGCTTTGTTTTTGTAATAATGGAAGTCGGCCACTCGGCCACTCTGGCTATTTGTAACTTTCCTGAACGTTTTTTTCATTTCATTAAACTTCACTTAATATAAACTTCTACTTCTTTTCAGGTATCTCATATTATTTTTTAATGGACGCTAATGTGTTGTGCATGCAGTCGACTTTTAGAGTTACTAACTTAAACCATGAAGAATTAGTTTCAGATTGAGAGGCTGCCGGTTGTTCCCATTGCAAGTGGTTCAAGATGAGGAAGAAAAGAAGGGAGGGAGGGGGAGGGCAGAGAGAGGGAGACAGGCAGCCTAACTTTCTGGTGGATTTTTTTTCCTTGCTTTTTTTAATCCAAATAAAATGTACGAGCATTTTGTTCTTATGTGGGAAAGCCGCGTGTCCTGGATTAAGGGCGCTGGCATCCGTCTTGCACTTTGTCTACCGCACCCCACTGCTCATTATCCTGCCGCCAGTCTAGGATAGGGTTTCCCCACAAATCCATCTTCCTCCTTCTTTTACGTCTTCCCGACATTTAGTACCAATCCCACGTTTGTTGTGGGTGAATGTGGAATTCACAGACGGGCGTTTCTGGAAGGTGCACGGTGAGCTCACTGTAAGAGCCAATCGTAGGACACAGGGGTTGATCGTAGGACACGGGGACTGACACTGAGGATCGAGGAAGAGAGGACGCAGATTTGGCTGAAACGAGGCCGGGAGTCAAACCAAAGATCACAGCGAGTGACTCGGCTGCGCCGGGCTCCCCGCGGGAGTTTTCTCATTTTCAGTCGAATAGCGTCTTCTGAATAAAGGCCAAAATATTCTTGGGATGTTATCATTGATAACGTTTAATTAGGATGCTCTGAGTTTTGGTAAGCGTTTTTCTACCAGGACCTTTATTTTAGTACTTAACCAAAAGCAGAATAAACTGCAGCAAATGAGCGTGTCAAGAGCCAAGGTGTGATTTTTACACAGGGCTGCAAATGGAATCCACGTTCTCTTTGTTCTTAATGAGGTTCCTTCCATTTCAAGGTCATGGCCTTTTTTCTCCTCTTATTCCCATCGTTGGTTTCTTCTTGTCCACTCCAACAACTTTATCTCGCTCCTGCTCTTCCCTCATCGCTGTTGGGACTGTCACATCCCTGTCACCTTCTACTCCCTTGTCCTTGCCACCAGCAGGGTTTACTGGTTTTTATACTTCAGAACCTCCACTTGGTGACGGAGAGGGAGAGATAGCTGCCTGCCTCCCTGATTTGGGAACGATGAATATTTGGCATAGGGTTAAGACTGATTGCACGAGGGGACTGTACACTGTGCACGGCAGCTATGTGGGAAAAGGAACCGACCAAGTGCACCCAGATCTGTTGTCCTGAACCCACGTGTGCCAGACCTCACACATCGGGTAAGCAGCTCCGGGCGCCACTGATGTGTCATTTTGCCCAGCATGTCACAGGAACAGAAAGAGAATTCCTGCACGCCTGCCCACGTCTGTTCACATCTGTTTCATAAATGCCTGAATATAGTATATTCCTATTAGATAGCATATTTGGCAAGGTTGTCACCCTGTATTCTTCTAAAAATTTGAGCAGAGTAACTTGTTTTAATTTTATAATTTCAAAAATATGTGTGTAATAGCTAGATCATATTTTACCTAATTGACTGTGATATGAAATCTGAGCTAGATTTAAGTTTTCTCCTGAAGTGATAAACTTTTTTATTTTCTTCTCTTAACATTTTCCGGATCATATCTGTCAATAATTTCTGTGTATAGAAATTATCACAGTTTCACACACACAAAAGAATTGATTTTAATAATTTTCTCTTAAAGACACTAATCCTAGTCAATCAGAAACCACAAGCATAAATACCGTCTTAATTTGCCAGAATCAAACCCAGTGCCTTCATTTAATGGAGTCTGAGCTAGATGAGATATTTCATTTAAATCCTGTCCTTTTACATGTTATTATAGCTTCTCCTACAGAACACAAGTCTGATCGTGTTCTGCGACATTAATATTATTAGAAGTGGCTTGCATTAAATAATCACAGTAAATATTTGCAGATGAATGCTCTCTGGCTAAATGACCTGCTAAGACATTGCATGTCCACAGCTTTAAGGTGCATCTGACTGGATGACAGATTTAATGCCACCAACCCCTATGCAAACCCCCTCCTGCACAGAAGCCTGAAGTGCAGAGCTGGCTCCCGCGTTGCTTGTGGGAAGAGGCGCTACAGAGCTGGGCCTAGTGCGCCCCCTGCCGGCAGCCAGCGATTCTGCTCCTGGCAGCCCCCGCAGCCTGGTTCCCGCGGGCTGGGGCTCCAGGACAGGTGCTCAGGGAAGTCAGGGAAGGGCCAGGAAAATCAGCCCAAGGAGTGAGCCGGAGAGCTTGCCCTGCGTGCACACCCGTGGGGCATGTGTGCTGTAGGCAGACAGTCTTTGTCTTTTTATAACAGGAACTGGAAGGGGGAAAGGCCATAGTGGAAAGAGGAGAAAAGAGGGGATTTTATTGTTGTTTATATAGATATAAAACAAATCGATTCTTAGTCATTAAAATGTTTCTGAGAAATATTATGTCTTCTTCATTGAAATAGCAAGAAGCGCCAACATTTATAAGTCCTGTTCTAAGCACATTATCTAGCTCCTCTAAACCTCTGGAAAAATGAAGGCGGCAAGTGCTATCATTATCCCCATTTCAGATGAAGAAATCGAGACCAGAGAGGACAATTAACTCGCAGAAAATCTCACAGCACTGGGGGTTCGAACCCCGGCCACCGGCTGGTTCTTTACCCTCTGACCTCCTGTCGTCCTGTATTATAGAGTCTCACTTAATTGTACCGACATTAACATACGGCAGTGCTCGTGCCAGCGCTATTTTTCGGAAAGATGCAAAAAGAAGATGTGAAAGATGTAGAGAAATAAAAGTGCCATTGATTAGTGCTGTTCTGGAGTATTCTTTATTTGAGCTTTGCTGATGTCACACCAGGTTCACCATTAGATTAACTTAGTGGTACAAGTCAAAGAGTATAACTTATTTATTTATTATTCTGAATTTTTTGAAATCATCATTTTTTAATGTTTCCGAGACACACAGCCTTGGGGCCATAATCTCTGTAGCATGGAGGTTGAATGTCAATCCCTGGAGGACTCTTATGTCCTCCTTGTCACTGGCAACAGCACATTTACCCAGGGCAGCACCTGCACTGGCAGAATTGGTGCCACCCACACCTCAGTGGAGGTCTCTGTGCTGCTGTCCTCTCGCCTGGAGGACGCGGAGAACCACAGGGCGCCTCCTGGAGCTGTGGCCCTCGGCTGGGTGGGCGCGTCCGCCGAGACCCGGCAGAGCAGCGTCTGGCCCAGGGCAGGTGGGGAGCGGGCGCTGGCCACCTTGCCGTAAAGCCCTCGGTTCCTTCTCGTGTGGAGAGAGCTTCGCCAAGGCCCTTATTCGTAGCCACAGCAGCTCTCTCAACAGCCGAGAGGTGAAGCAACTCAGTGTCCATGGACAGATGAACGGATAAAAAAGTGATCGACACTTACAATGGAATTGTATTCAGCCTTTAAACAACAGAAGGAAATCCTGCCGTATGCTGGTGAAACTTGACGTTATGCTGAGACAAGTGGGGCAGTCCCAAAAGGATAACTACTGCGTGGTTCCACCCGCAGGATGTACCTGGCGCCGTCGGAGCTAAGGGAACAGGGAGTGAAATGGTGGCTGCCAGGGCCCGGGAGTGGGGGAGATGAGGAGTTGTTGTTCCATGGTACAAGGTTTCAGTTCGATGAGATTAAAAATTCTAGAGATGTTTGCAACAGTACCAATATAGTTGTCACTACTGAACTGTGCACTCGAAATGGTTGAGAGGGTAAACTTTAATCATGTGTTTCTCAACACTGTTAAAACTTGTTTGGAAATTTCTTTTTAAAAAGAGCTTCTGCGTGTGGGAGAAAAGCCCCACGAGAGGGGCTGAGGTGAAGCCGTCACCCACACGCGCTAGACCTTTGGATGTCATCCCTATAGGTGCGGGCGTCAGACTAAATCTGTGGTCTGGGCTATAGTCTTAAGATCAGATAATACAGCATCGGAAGGGGTGGAAGACAGGTCGATGTGTTTTTGACATCGATAGGCTGAATTTGTGATGACTTTCATCATAGCTGTGATCAGAGACCCAACATCTCCCTCAGGCTGATTTAATTAACTAACATTTTTCCGTTGCCAAAAGAATCACTTAAAAACGTAACTTCAGGTCTATGTTAAAAGACGTACGAGCACCTCATACCTCTGTCACAGAAACTGAATTTGTTCTCAATTTGCAGCAATCATGCCAACGTAACTTTAATAAGGGTTGTGACTTGGCATGCCTCCCCAGGGGAGGACGGATTCACTTGTTTAGTCTATGAACAGCGCTGGTGCTTCTTGTGGTTTTAAGCATCATCATTAAGAAACTGAAGAGAATGCATAAAATAGAAACACCTTTCTTTTTCTTTCTCTCTCTTCTAGCAATGCAGCAAAAAAGCCTCTCCCCTTCTCATGTGGCTTTTGAAGTCCTCGGGCATCATCGCCAACCGTTTCTGGCCGCGGATCTTTCTGACAGTCATCACCACGGCCATCGTACTGACCATGGCTGTGTTCAACATGGTAAGCCTGGGCTGAGTCAGGGCTCACGCCAGGCAGGGCATTCTTCCCTCCCGTGGCCTGTCCTCTGGAATTCTGGAAACTTGCCCATAGCTCCTTTGTGATACCAAATGCTGCCTTTCAAATTCAGCATCTAATTGCTGCAAGCAGGAGTTCCTCTAAGGAAAAGGGTGCTTTCTGGAAGCCACCTTGAGAGGGTGGCTCCTTGAAGCAGTTTCCTACTTCCTTGCTTGTGGTGGCTACAGATGTGACGTGGGCTGTCTGCAGGGAAGTCACAAGGGATGTTGGAACCCTCAAACTAAGGAGTGTGCAGGGAGTGAGGTGTCCTGCCCTGCACTTTAAAAAGCCTGATTGCAAACCCCAGATCCCCAGCTGGCCAGCTGTGCAATTTGGGAGATGTTTTCATTAAACTTCCCCAGGCTCCATTTGCACTTTCTCGAAAGTGAGAACCAAGACTTCTCTGCCAAGGTACTTCCAAGGATAAAAGGAACCAATGTTCCGACCACACTTAGGACAGTCCTGAGCATTTTGTAAATATCCAACCAATGGCCACTCTTACTGTATCAATATCATCGTTACTCATATGTCCCCTTAAACACATGCTGGGGTCAGCAGTGCACTTTGAGACACATCCTTATTAGTATTCTCACATCACCGTCGTCATCATCCCTAAGGTGCTGTGACACTTCGTGTGTTGGAGACCTCACTAGCTATGGAAACGCAGAGGATTACGAGATGTAGTCTTTGCCTTCCAAAATTGTAAAATCAGGTCGTGGTGTCAGACCATATATCCTTTAATAGTAATGCCATAGTTTTCATAAAGTAGAAGACATTTGTTCAGCAAAAATAAATATTCATGGAACACAAAGCTGTGCCTGGTACATGGCTGGATGCTCGGAGCCCAAAGGCAGCTCTCTGCTTTCCAGGAGTCCCCAGCGGCGTGTAGGTGACAGACAGCTGGTACATCCCTATCAAGTCAGCCTGGGACAGGCTACAGGCAGCGGCCACAGCCTGTAGAGAAGTCGTGAGGGGTGGGGGGCAGAGTCTGCTAGATGGGCCCTGAAGGGTAGGGAGGAGGAATTGGCCAGATGGACCCAGAGGCAGTGAGGGGGCAAGAGGAGGCGGATGGAAGGTGAGAAGGAGGGACAACATTTGGATCTGGGACGAAAGCAGAAATTTGCATTAAGAAGTAGTGAAAAATAGGCTAAGGAAGTGGATATTTCTGGTAAGAGCTTGATTCACACTGAACAGCTGGAAAATGTGCCATGTCTGGACGAGTAATTTCCTAGAGAGCTACTGAGCTCTGGAAAGACTTTCAAACGCCAGGCTCAAGTGGAGACTTGCATCAGTCAGCCCGAGGCACCTGCTCAGGAGGGGCCGGACTGGCCTGGCAGGGAGCACGGCGTGCGCGGGGTGTCCTTGCCGTGATCCCAGAGCTGCCATGCGGCGGAGGCGGCCTCAGGGTGAAGAACACAGGACAAGAGACTTAAGACAGGGACAAGAGGACCTGTCCTGGAAAAACCAGTCTGCAGACACTTCACTAGCCCCGAGAAGGCCTCACTTCTCTGCACGGGCAGTGCGTGGATACGACAAGGTGGTGAAGATGTCACAGGGGAAGCTGCAGGGAGAGGCAGGCAAGGGGCAGTGCTGGAGACTGCAGAAACACGAGCATGTCTCCTGCGATGGGCTCCTCAGGCTCGACTCTGCAGCCTGCGCCTGCACAGTAGTTCTGCGACGCCTCGATCCGGCTCTCCAGAGAGCACACCGCCGAGCTCGGGGCAGAGTTTGGTAGGTGAGGGCTGCAGAAGGCGCTGGGGCAGAAGCCAGCAGCATTGCAGCGGGGCGGAGGAAGGACAGCCGGGTGCACGGGCTGCGGGTCTGAGACCCTCTCACAGCCACACAAGGGAGTTTGTTCAGCTACCCGGAAAGGGGGCGAGGGACATGCCGCCCTTAGAATTAAGCCGCCGCATCCCTCAAGGGTGTGCTCACCTGTGCGAGCGCAGAGCAAACCAAGCACAGTTCCTGGGAGTTGACCTTCTTTGGCCAGTAGCAGCATGTGCAAGTTAGGGGACAGGATGTTTCACAAGACACACACACATTTAAGAATGAGGTCCTTTTGCTTTCTTTTTTATCTGTATTACTTTAAGATGTAGAACATGATGTTTTAATATACACACACACACACATCCCATCTCCTTCCATAGTTATCTCTTTTGTGTGTGTGTGTGACAAGCGCACCTAAAATCTGTTCTCTTAGCAAATTTTCAATATACGGCACAATATTATTAACTATTATATTCCTGCTGTACATTAGATTTTTAGATTGTTCATCCTACATAGCTGCAGTTTTGTACCCATTGGCCTAAATCTCCCCATTTCCCCACCTTTTTGCCCCTAGCACCCACCGTTCTACTCTCTGTTTCCATGAATTCAGCTTTTTTAGATCCCACGTGTAAGTGAGATCGTGCAGTGTTTGTCTTTCAGCGCTTTGCTTATTTCGCTCGGCACAATGTCTGCCATTTCCATCCTTGTTATTGCAAATGATAGGATCGCCTTCTTTTTTAAGGCTGAATAATATGGGTGTGTGCATATGTGTATACATATATGTAAACCACATATGTGTGTGTATGTGTGTCTACATATATACACTCATACACACACACACACACACACACCCCATAATTTCTTTATCCATTCATCCATCAGTAGACACTTAGGTTGTTTCCATATCTTGGCTATTGCAAATAATCCTTCAGTAAGCATGGGGATGCAGATATCTCTTTGAGGAAATCTTGATCTTTTCACGTGCCCTAGGAAAGCACCCTCCATTCATTAGTTATTAAGTGAAAGAATGAGTGAATGAACAGGTAGGCACACAAGTCTTTAAAAAAATAAGCCATTTCTTTTTGTAAAATCCAACTTGACCTTATAAAACCTGGGTCTATCACCTGATTTTTTAAGACAACATAAGTAGGAAACAAATCTGATTTTGAAATGTAAGTCTGTACTGAACAGCGTCACGAGTAATGATTGACAGGCAGTTCAGTCACCGTCTAGAAATGTTTGACAAGCTGCACGTTTAAGAGTAGAATATTTGAAACAGTAGCTATGATCCTTTAGAGAGAAGAAAGCCGTCTTCAGTATCAGAAATACATCTTCCAGTGTTGCGTTTCTTCTTTGCAAGGGAAGGTCATTGTCAAGAGAGGTAGAGAAGTCTACAGAAGACACATTAAAAGTCATATGGACGATTTTTGAGAAAGAAATAAAATAAGGTTTTGCTCCATGTATGGAGCTACCTTCTGCAGCAGTGGAAGCAAGGAATGAGATAAATTAGATTTTTTCCTTTCCTTTCCATCTGTGCAGAGGGAGGGAAAACCAGAACTGCTCAGGCAGGTACTTTCTCTGCCAGTGCAGGGGAAATGCCGTTTTTATTAATACCTGGTGCCATGAAATTAGTGGTTGTTTTCCATGCAGGTGCTGATCTCATATCTATGTCTAAGAAAAATCGTAAAACAGCATGAAAGCTGACACTGGCTATAGAGAGGAAATAATATTACCTAGCTGTAGAGTTGCCTTATAATTTCTTATTTATCACAGAAGAGGCAGCACTTGTCCCTGGGACTCTGCCTCTGAGTGTGCTTGAAGGTTTGCAGAGACAAGCCTCCCAGCTCATTTGAGCCCCCCGGCTCCTGAGCCATGACTGTGTGAGGCAGACACTGCATCCTGGGTCGAGTACCTCGCTAGAGGTGCTGATGCAGCACTCAGACGGCTGCGTGGGGCAGGCAGGTTAGGAGTGAGCGCCTATGCGGAGCAGGTGGGCTCGCCTCTCCCTCACTTGCAACCCGGGAAGGCAACGTCTTCTGCTGGGGATGCAGCTAATACTCAGTCTTCACCGACATGCTGTTAAATGCTGTCAGTACTGCTTCTGTGTCTCTTTACACATTTCAGACTGTCATTAAGACTACTATGAGCAACTACATGCTAATAAATTGGAAAACCTAGAAGAAATGGACAAATTCCTAGGCACATACAACCTACCAAGATTGAATGGGGAAGAGAACCAAAACCTGAATAGACATAAAAACAAGTAAAAAGGTTGAAGCAGTAATAAAAAGTCTCCCATCAAAGAAAATCCCAGGACCTGATGGCTTTACTGCTGAATTCTAGCAAACATGCAAATAAGAACTATTTGTGAGCCGTAGTTGGCTCTGCGTTTGTCTGGCCAGTGGCAAGGGAGCCTTATTAATGGCTTCCCTGTCATCACCTGCCATTATTCTCTTTGCCTAAAATGGGAGAGATGTGTTAGAAGCAATGTGAGACCTCCTTCTGCTGTTGACTGTGTAGACGGGCCGGTTCACATCCAGGCTCCGCATCAAATTTTAGTCATCAGTATTTATTCTGAGCCTGCATTTTAACAGCCCTGACAAGAGCCAGGGTCAACAGGAACAGTGCGTTCAGAGGACTGGCTTTTTAGAATCTCATTACGTACTGGTATTGAATGGCAAAATGTCCACGTCAGTTTTATTTAAAATGAATTGTGCAATTTTACCCAGATTGCTTAAACATTTGATGTTTGTCCAGGTCACAACAAATACTTCAGTAAAAAGTAGAAAAAAAATTTAGATATCTGTATTTTTTCCAAATATAGTGTTTTTGGTATCAACTTTCAAACGACCTGCCTGTTTTGTTCCATTTTAGTTTCCAGCTGACTGTTTAGAATCATGCATGAGATGCTAAATGCTCTGCCATTTTTTTCTGAGATCCTGCCATTGCCTGCATTATTTTACAATTTCTTCTAAGAAACTTCAGAGAGATT
>CAUYRT010055841.1:0-12984 GCA_963574885.1 Lepilemur ruficaudatus
TAGCTCTTTGAGGAATCTCCAAATTCTTTTCCACAGAGGTTGCACTAATTTGCAGTCCCACCAGCAGTGTAAGAGTGTTCCAGTCTCTCCACATCCTCGCCAGCATTTGTTGTTTTGGGATTTTTTGATAGAGGCCAATCTCACTGGGGTTAGGTGGTATCTCATTGTGGTTTTGATTTGCATTTCTCTAATGATTAGAGATGCTGAATTTTTTTTATATGTTTGTTAGCCATTTTTCTGTCTTCTTTGAAAAAGTTTCTGTTCATTTCCATTGCCCATTTATTAATGGGGTTGTTTGATTTTTTTCTTGTCAATTCTTTTGAGTTCTAGGTAGATTCTTGTTACCAGACCTTTGTTGGAGGTGTAGAGAGCAAATATTTTCTCCTATTCTGTAGGTTGTCTATTTGCTCTAGTGATAGTTTCTTTGGTTGTGCAGAAGCTTTTTAATTTGATCAGGTACCATTTGTTTACTTTTGTTGCTGTAGTAATTGCTTTGGGTGTCTTCTTCAAGAATTCTTTGCCTAGGCCGATGTCTGAAAGGGTCTTCCCAACATCCTCTTCTAGGATTCTTAAGGTTTCATGCCTTAGGTTTAGGTCTGTTAACCATCGTGAGTGTATTTTTGTGAGAGGTGAGAGGTAGGGATCCAGTTTCATTTTTCTGCATGTAGCTATCCAGTTTTCCCAGCACCATTTATTGAAGAGAGATTCTTTTCCCCAATGTATATATTTGTCTGGTTTATCAAAGATTAGGTTACCATATGCAGATGGTTTCATCTCTGTAATCCCAGTCCTATTCCAAAGATCAATGTTTCTGTTCTTGTGCCAGTACTAGGCCGATTTGAGTATTATTGCTTTATAATGCAACTTGAAGTTTGGAAGACTGATGCCTCTGAGTTTGTTCTTTTTGCTTAAGATTGCTTTGGCTATATGGGGTCTTTTCTGGTTCCATACAAAGTGAAGAATTATTTTTTCTAGGTCTGTAAAGAATGGTGATGGTACTTTGATGGGGATTGCATTTATTCTGTACATCACTTTAGGTAATACTGACATTTTAACAATATTGATTCTACCAATCCATGAACAAGGTAGATTTTTCCATCGTTTTATATCTTCTACCATTTCTTTTTTTAGTGTTTTGTAATTTTCCTTTTATAAGTCTTTCATTGCCAAAAACAGTCCAGCCAAAACTCAAATCAAACCGCAATACCTCTTACTATAGCCCCAAAGAAAATTAAATATCTAGGAATAAATTTAACAGGCTTTTGTTTTTGAAAGAAAAAATCACTTGTTGCTGCATGGAGAATAAATAGGAGAGGTTTGAAGTAAATGACAGAGACCCGTTAGGAGGCTTTTGTGGTAGAGGAACTGAGAGATGATGAAGAACTAGATTGATGGTGATGGAGATAGACGAAACAGGAAAAATTTGAGCTATTGTGTAGGCAGAATCAATAGGACATGGTGATGTATTAAAGACAGGCAGTAAGAGAGAGGGAAATGTCAAGGATGATTCTCAGGCTTTTGATTGGGTGACCAGATGAAGGCTGACACCACTTGCCCAGATAAGAAGCAAAGGTGGAGAAAAAAGTTTTTTTTCTGATTCGTTTTGGTCTGTTTTGATTTTGGCAAGGTAGGGAAAGATAGTGAGTCCAGTATAGGCAAACTGAATTGAAGATGCTTGAAGATGCATATAGGGCACACAAGTGAAGATGTGCAGAAAACATCTGGAAGTGCATTTCTAGATTATCCTTTGGTTTCCAACTAAGGCCATAGAATCCAGACCTCCCACAGCAACATTATTATAATTTGTGTTTTCAAAAGCATTCTATCCTTGCTGAATTTCACAGAATAAACTTGTAATGTAAAATGTGTTCAAAATAAATGTCTACATTAGACCTGCTGTTCTGACCTTGGCCATTCTGATCTCTTGTTGGTTGGTGATGGTATTTAAAAAATGTCACTTCATCAGTAGATTCAGGTTTGTACTTCTATTTTGAGAAAGATGTGTGTTTACTTAAACCTATATCCAGAAGAATACTGTTTACAGGACTTAATTTAGTTCTCAATTTTGTACCTTGTTACTTTGTATAGTGATGCCAAGCTACTTAGAAGCAGTAGGAAAATAATAAATCTTTGAGCTTGGATGGTCTGTTTATAGTCAATTGACTTCTACCTTGTGGAGATGGGAAATTAATGAACTGTATTCTTTCTGTGACAACAGAGTTTACTCAGTTGTTTTCAAGTTGTGAAGAATTCCTTGTGCTATTTTCTTTTTTTTAAGTTCAAAATGTTAAGGGCATACAAATGTTTAAAGTTACATGGATCATTTTTGTAATGCTTGAGTCTAGGCTATAGGTAGGTGTGCCTACCACACAGATAGTGTTCATTGTACCTAATAGGTTGGTTTTCCCCTCCCCCTCTCCCCTGGTTGACTTCCACTGACTTATACTTACCTCTTTGCACACGTGTGCTCATCAGTTCGTTCCAATTTAATAATGAGTACATGTAGTGTTTATTTTTCCATTCTTGAGATACTTCATTTAGAAGAATGATCTTACTTCCATCCAGATTATTGCAAAAGATATTAATTCATCATTTTTTATGACCTAGTAGTACTCCATGGTAAAAATATACCACATTTTATTAATACACCCATGAATTGATTGGGATGGTGCTGGGAAAATTGGATAGCCACATGCAGAAGAATGAAACAGGACCCCCTACCTCTTACCACTCATAAAAATTAATTCAAGATGGATAAAAGACTTAGATGTAAAGAATGAAACCATAAGAATTCTAGAGGAAAATGTAGGTAAAACTCTTCCACATATCAGCCTAGGAAAAGAATTTATGAAAAAGTCCCCAATGGCAGTCATGGAAACAACAAAAATTAATAAATGGTATTTGATTAAACTAAAAATCTTCTGCACAGCTAAGAAAACAATCAACAGAGCAAATAGACAACCTACAGAATAGGAGAAAATATTCACAGGCCACACATCTGATAAAGGGCTAATAAACACAATTTACAAAGAATTCAAGCAAATCAGCAAGAAAAAAGCAAACAACTCTACTAAAAGTGGGCAGAAGACATGAACAGAAGTTTCTCAAAAGAAGAAAGACAAATGGCCAATAAACACGAAAACATGCTCAATGTCACTAATCATCAGGGAAATGCAAATTAAAACCAAAATGAGATATCACCTTATTCCAATCAGAATGACATTTATCAAGGAGTCTTTGTACTGTTTTCAATTAGCCAGGGCTTCCTATAATGTTTTAAACTTAGAGTCCCTACTATTGAAGACATGGATTTGCAGTCTGTGGTCTTTGCTAGTATGCTTTATGTAGACAGTACTTTGAGTGACATTTTGGTTTATTTCTCATTTTATTTTTCCAAGCCCAAGCATCTTTCATTTATATGCTGAATAAACAGTTGGAGTTGTTTATGGCAGTTTTTTCTTTCTTCTTTTATTTATTTATTTGGTCTAGGATTTCTTAGGATATTTGCAAGGATAGAGTCCTAAAAATAGCTTGGCTCTAAACTGAAAATTTATAATACTATGCTAATTATTTTGATTTCTCTTCAGCTGTGGGAAACCAGTCATCTGTTCTAGTCAAACTATTTTTCTGATTACTGAAAATGTGAATGTAATTATTATTTATTAACAACCATCAGTACTTTTTGTGGGATAAAAAGTATTACTGTTTCTATACAATTTTTGACTAATTAGAATGCATGCCCATAATGTCAAGAATGCTTATCTCTGTATTTGGAAAGAGGACAAGAACACTTTTAGACTTCTTAACATGCAAATTCTTTATGGCCCTGGTTCCTTAGCTAGTCTGGGCCTTAACAGATCATCTTGAGAGTAAATTGCTCACGAATAATAGATGATGAATGACTCTAAGTATTGAGTGTGTGGTAACCTGAAATCATTTCTTCCCAAATGATGAGTGGTTAGCAAAAAGTAAAAGAGAAACCATGATAGCCTTATAGAGTTAATCAAATTAGCTGTGGTATAGTTCAAGGACCCAAGAGAGGGCAGCAAGGAGCCTTTCCAACCTTGTGGTTAGGTTTTAGAGTGTACTGTTGGCTAGAGCCGGTCAGTATTAAGATGATTTCAACTTGGTAAATTTACTAATAATCATTTAATTGTACACTTAAAATGGAGTAATTTCATGGTATGTAAATTATACTTCAATAAAGTTGTCTTAAAGAAAAAGAAAAAAAAGAAAAATGGAAAAGAAGATGATTCCAGTAAAATTTCAATGATATAAAATGAATAAAGCCACAGAGGGTGGGAGTCAGCATCACAGACAGAAGAAAAATGAACAAAGGTGGCTTTGAGAACAGAAAGCCAGAAGCTAAAATCCAGAGGAAAGACAAGGTATCAGATGCATATAATATCAGAAAGGTCTCAGGAAAAGGGGGAGCAGGTTCAAGTGAGGCTATAATACTGTAGGAGATCATTTCGTCTGGTGCCAGAATCTACAACACAGGCTTAAATATTTCCCTTAGTACCTTGGTCATAGGGAAGTCTCCACGAGATTATAGGTGCAGGTTGAGGGAAATGTAACAGTAAGATAGGAGGCAAATCAAGACAGCACTCTTGTAATTCAACTTACTTGTATCTTTAGTGTCTGGAAGGTAAGTTTGACACCTCCCCATTTGGGGTCCAATAGTCGATCAGGCAAAAATGGCAAAAAAATGTAGGCTATGTTTTTTCATGGTTGTTTCCATACGGGAAGGGCAGTTGAGAGCTCAGATCCCTCAGGAATGAAAATTAGGTCATACTACCTAGGTAAGCATCAGAAAATAGCTGCCTACCAAGAATATTGATAGGTGCCAGAAAAAAATGGTGTTTATATAAGGTCTTATGAATTATATATTTTATGCATATTTAATGCAAGTAATATTGGGTATGAAGTGTTTAAATAATAATATCCTAAGCTGTTTTGCCTTGGTTAGGCGTGGGCTATATTTCATTATGTTATCTAAGAAATATCAGGGCACTGTACAAAAGGAAAATCTTTTAAATTTGGATTCAAAGTATAATGAGACTTTCAGCCAAAGTGGATATTAAGTCCCATCTCCTCTTTGTCTCTTAACCCTTGCCACTGTGTTCAGAATTATGTGGTGCTTTGGAGAAAGAATGCAGTTATCCTAAAATCCATAGGCACAGAATACTCAGGTTAATGGAATCATTGCTCTCACCCTTTAATTCTCATTCTATGTCCCTCTCTTGAGGTCTTTGTTCTTGTTCCCATGGCCTATGATAAGCTTAGAAGGTGTCCTGAATCTCTCCTATTATATGCCAATGGCAGATACCACTAAACAATTATGGAATGTTTTCATGGAGCTGGACCTGGCTATACACCCCTCAGCACAGTGCTCCAGATAGTTACTATAAATTATTTGGTTTGGAATTTGAGACAAAATCTATTTAAGGCATGTGCGCATGCTCTCTCTCACTCACTTTCTCTCTGTGACTCTCTCTCTGCCATATGAAGATATAGCAAGAAGGTAGCCATCTGTAAGCCAGGAAGAGGGCCCTCACCAGCATCTTATTATTGGACTTCTCAACCTATGGAACTGTGAAAAATAAATGTTGTTTAAGCCAAAAATAAAAGCCCACCTAGTTGATGTGTTAGATTTATGATACCATGAATAAAGAATTAGAAACAACTATAAGAAGGTTTGATCACCTGCTTGCTCATTTCTTAGTATGTTGACAGCAAAAGTAGAAGGGTAGACATTTGTGTCTGTATATTCTAATGCTAGGAGACCAAAAAAAGAATACATGCAGAGTGAGGGGCAGTAGAGAGCAAAATGAGCCATTAGCTAAATGAGAGGAGTGTTTTTCTAATTAACCCAATACTAGGAAGGACTGCTTAATAAGCACCCATGGTGTTAAATCAATAGGTTATTATCCAATTTGATAGGAGTGACCAATTAAGAGGTACTAAGAAAGGCAATTATATGGCAAATTCATCACCTCTGGAAAATCTAGGGTGACTACAGGGATAAAATAAATCATACTACAGCATGCTTAGACAGTACTTAAAGTACACTATTGTGGGATTGTAATATAAATAATTAATAATAAAAATGCACTATTTAGAATACCAGAAGCTAGGAAAAAACAGACAAACTCAACAATTTCTTTTAATATTAACCCTAAATAGACTTTATTTTCCCATTATTAAGCTACAGCAACCACATCACTAACCATCAGCGTCAATGGACTCAAGACTCTTTGGACCCAATTTCCTCTTCCAACTCCACCAGACTCAGTAGTTCCACACGTTCTGCAGGTACACTGAGAAGAAATCTATACTGCTCACATCTGTTAGGAATCAAGAACTGATTTTTTATGCCCTATCTAAATTCAGTGGAGACTTTTTTTTTTCAGGTAGACATTTGTGTTTTATTCTCAGATGATATTACACTGAAAATCCAAAGAATCTATGCACAAATTTTTAGAAATAAGAGGAGTTATTAAGGCAAATGGCATACATACCAGCAACAAACTGAAAATATAATGAAAAGGAAAGCATTTACAATAACAATCAAATGTTTAAAGTTCCAGTAGAGACTTTTATCTGAGCAATGTTGCAGAGGATGGATATAAAATAACGGTGCTTAAAAAAAGAGAAAAAATCAGAACCCTTTGCTTCAAAACTGTTCCATTAGAAAACCATATACCAATCTGGAAGGCACATGAAGTGTTTTGGGGACTCTTTGGGAACTGCTTCATAGCATGTGGATGAGCCAAAAAATTAAACATAGTCTTGTAATATCGTATTTTATTTTTCAAACTAAAATGGCAATGTCCAGTTTAGTAACATTCTCTTTTGACTTATTTTTGATTCTGAGATACTTTTTGTAGCTTTGAAAAGGTAAATTCATCCTTAAAGTAAGTATATTTAGTATCTCTGAAGAAGGACAAACAATGTTCCCAATGTTTGAGTACAATCCTAATGAAGAGCTTCCAAAATACTTTGTGTGATGGTTACTTCCCTAAAATGTGTATAGTTTCCCCATGTAAGAAATGAGTAATAGTTATTCATTTGTTTATCCACTTATTCATTTGACAAAAAATACACTGAGTATTTACTCTGTTTCAGGTACTGATCTAGATGCTAGGAATATATTAATAGAAGTAAACTAAAAGAGACAAAGCTTTCTGCCTTCATGTGGCTTATAACCAAGTGAGGGAAGACAGACAATAGGCAATCAACACAATAAATAAATAACTTATAGTATGTTAGAAGGTGACAAGTGCTACCAACAAAACAAAAGGTCAAAAAAGGGAAGGGGAATGGGAGCTGTGGAGGTTGGGGATGGAAAGTTATAGTAACAAAAAGGTGACATTTGAGCCGAGATTTAAACTTATGAGAGTGTATGCCATCTGGATATCTGGGGTAACTGCTACAGGCAAAGAAAAAACTAGAGAACATGCCTGACATCATGAAGGAACAACAAAATCAATGAAGATGAAATGGAGCGAATAAGAGTGAGAGCAAAGGAGATGAAGGCAGATTAGTAATAGGGAGGGCCACATTATATAGAATTATGTAGGTCACTTGGCTTTTATTCTGAGTAATTTGGGAAGCCAATGCAGGATTTTGAGCAAGGGTGCTACATGACCTGATTCCTGAATTCTATTTAAAAGAATTGCTCTGGTAGTTCCACTTGTGGTACGGCTGAATAGTTCCTACTAGATCCCACCCTCCATAACAATTAGAAACTCTAGGAAAAATTGAAAAAAAGCAGGGATGTGTGTAGGTGTGGAGGATTGACCCTTAGAAGAAGTGATGGCATGGGTGAGATTCTCACTTCTAGGTTTTAGCCTGGGAGCAGGCCGAAGGCAGCACCATAAAGTGCTCAAAACTCTGATGGAAAACCTGAAGCCTTTTAGGCTTGAAGATTAGAGTACAGAATCTGGAGCAATCACAGCTACTGTATTTGACCAATGAATCACAAATGTGCAGGGCAGACTCAAAGTGGCTCAGCTAAGGTTTTTCAAAAAAAGATAGTAAAGAAATTAAATAAGACTTGAACTGTAGCCCAAAAGAAATACTTGGTGAATAATCAATGGGAATGCTTACTGTGAATGAGAGGGAAGTCCTTACTGAGGAGGTAACATTTATGCTGAAATCTAAAGGCTGAGAAGGAGCCAGCTCTGTGAGGCTGGAGGGGGTGAGGGAAGGAAAAAGGTGATTCCAGGCTTTAGGAACACCGTGGCCAGAGATACAAAGGCAGGAAGGAGCCTGATGTTTTCCAGGAAATGAAAGGAGGCCAAATATGGAATATATAAATGAGGGACAGGGACAATTTATTGTAAAACAATAAATACTCTAAATATTTATTATATACTCACCACTGTAGGGAAATAAAGAAAAACACTGAAGTTAATCTCTATCTTCAATGTGCTTACAATCATTCTGGGGAGACAAGACTGCTAATGTTAATAAAACAACTGAACTTCAACACTAGACAGCATGTAGTTGGCCAATGCTGTGAGTCTTCGAAACACATTTCCAAGCAAGTATCATCTTATTTGACCCTCACAATAACCCTAGGAGGCAGGTAACATTATTGCTACCATGCTTCATTTAACCTAGTTTTTTTCATAATCTCTCTCTCTCTCTCTCTCACTATAAGCCCTATGAGGGCATGCGTTGTACCTGTTTCTCTTATCACTGTACCCCACACCAGGCACAGCTCTCAGTTCAGAGTAGGGTCAGTAAATCTTTGTTAAATGCATGGGTTTTAAAGACTGGGAATTCAAGGCTATGAGGGGAAAGGACTTAAATGCTCAAGGAAACAAGCATGTTCATGACAGAATTAACTAGAAGTCATGACTTTCGGCTCCTAGGCCAGTATTATAATTTGGTCAGTGATTTTCAATCCTCCCTGTTTCTCTTCTCTCCTCCCACCCCTCTTTCTACCCCCCTGCTTCCTTTTTCCTCTTTTCCTTTCTTCCTTCAAATAGCACAATGCTCTGTTTTTAAACAAAATTTTATTCACCTGGATATTGAAAACAAACAAAAAAAACTTGTTATAAATGCATTACAAGTATTTAATAATTTCAATGTCATAGGATTTATCATAATGTCAATGAATGAGAATGATGAAAGTTGTTTAATGAACATAGAAATTAAATATCAGGTATATGCATGCAAGTGGCAGTCATCTGACAGCCTCAGCATCCAATTTATTAATTAATTTTGTTTTGAATGCATAGTATTGAGAAAATCCACATGAATCTTTAAAAAAGTCTAGTAGTTGAAAATGATTACCAGCAATCTCAAAATGCTTAAATTCCACTCATCCTGAAGCATGAAAGAGGATTAGGAGAGGACATCTTTACTCTAAATTTGAATCACTAGCAATCGCCTCTGTTAACTCACAGGCCTGCTTCAGTGCTCTATAGTATGATACTGTCATAATGCAACATGTTACATGTACCTTTGTAGATGCATAACTGACTGTCATGCAAAATTTAGAACAAGCACTGGTAATGCAACTGTGCCTTGCCTTGCATTTCATTGGACCCAGCACATGTGTTCTGTGATCCTCTTCTCATTTGTACAATTTCATGTGAGTGGACCTGCACAGGCCTGAAATAAAAAGGTAAATGAAAATCTATGACACTCTAATCAATGACATAAGTCCAAGAAGTTCAAATTCATATCAGATCTGACAGGAGAAGCTTTATTCTGAGGTCTGCCCCCAAACCTGCTCTACTGTACTACATAAGGAAACACATCTCTGGCTTTCAATGTGCTCAAACATGGCATGTTTGAGCAAGTATATTATGTCTACTATAGCTCAACAAACAGTTTAGAGTGATTTTCTAAAATTAAATTGAACCCAAATATTTGTACCCTTGAAGCAGCCCAAGAGCTCTGTGAATTCTGTTTGAAATCCAGGCCATATAATAATGCTTCACCCTAAGCTATACCTCAAATAAATAGGCTGACTGTGGTGTGGTCTGTCCAGCCCTAGCAATGAGGCATTATGGGAAGTTTTCTGCAGTCTTCAAGACATGCATGTGCATTTTGCCAACTATCTCAGACATAGCCTCTAGAAACAAAGACATAAATTTAGTTGGGGAACTGAGGGAGTATCTGAATTCTTATAATGTTGTTAATATTCTTTCCCTTTCCAGTTAGCTTTGCGTTAATATGTGAAGAGATATTCTGAAATTTCAAGAATTGAAGGCTATTTGTAGGTCATTTGGTTTCATTAAATTAATACTGCATAAATAATTTATCAGTAAGATCTGTCACTAGTGCTCATTAGCCCATATATTATTATTTTTGTCAATAAAATAAAAGCTGTTTTTACTGCTGCAAAATGTATAAGCTCTAATTTACAACAAAAGGGAACCAAACATATTTTGTGGGGAAGGGTATATGTGTGAGAGAGACATATAGATGAAGGATTTGTACTATGGTTAGGTGGTTTGCTTTTTTTCTGCCTCTTTGCAGACCAGAGAGATAGAACACCTCCATTAGTAACGGTAGTTCACAATGCAGTGATTCTCCAAGTCAGGGTGGCAATGGGGCCATATAAAATTCTGATGGGTCTTGTGTGTGTGTGTGCATGTGTGTGTGTGTGTGTGTGTGTGGCTTTAAAAGCCCCCCTACATGGGTAATTATAATGTGAATGCTCTCTCATAGCTTCTCAGCCTCCTCCATAAAGATATCTATCATGACTTATTCTTATTCATCAACCATTTATCCCTTCTCTAAATTTCTACAGAAGTTAAAGAGTCTGTGTGTGTGTGTGTGTGTGTGTGTGTGTGTGTTAAGCACACTTACTGTCTCCTAGCAAATGAGGGGACAAAAAGTGTACTTAATTAGGAGTTAAAAGACATGGGTTTTTGTTCATGCCCTTGTGCTCCCACTGGGCAAGTAACTCACTTATTCTGATTTCCATCTGTTAAATGAGCATAGTAGTAATAATTCCACCAGCCTTGTAGGTAAGGCTGGTGAGGGTAAAATAAGATAATTCTTGTAAATAGGTTTTGAACACTCAGAACATTGGCCAAGTTCATGCTCTCTGGTGTTCAAGTTTACTTGTTTCATTGACATTAACAATCTTGTCTCCCTGATATAATTACAGGCAACTTGAGGATACAGATCAACTTCAGTGCTATTTATTTCTCTACAATGGTAAGTATATATAATAAATATTTAGAATAATTATTGTTTTAGATTATTATTTCCATTTATATAGCGCTTCATAGTTGCCAAAGCTCCTTCACATACAGTATATTCATGGCATATCTCCATTTTTATATGCAAGAAGACTGAGATTTCGAGAGACATAATTACTTTCCCAAGGCTACACAGTTAGTTGCATTATTGGAACGAACACATAGGTCGCAGTTTGACTGTCTATGACTGTTTTCACTGTGTGATTAGATATTTTGTAATAGTGGTACTACCAAAAAGGTGTTTTATTCTAGGAAGTTCATGCAGTTCTGGTTACAGAATGAATTTGACTTTGTAAATCACATAAGTTCTTTGGAAGTGACATTGATTCTCTATAGCTGGCTGTACTTGGACCTTTGACAGTTTTATTTTCTCTTTTGTTATAAGAGCAAGGGTTGGTAATATATGACACATGCCCAGAGTAATGCATGATTTGGGACTTCTCCATTTCAATGCAACTAATTTTTAATTTTTAAGATTATGAGTTGTTGATGGTCTCTGTTGAGCTGTTCCTTTCCTTTTTGCTACCATTCACCTTTTGTACATGTCACCATGAGCTAGAATTCTGATCTGTAGCCAAGCAAGAGTGAGAAAGAGTGACCACTTTCATTCTAAAATGTGGTATTTTTTTGCTGTTGTTTTGAAAACTAAATGATGTAAAGTACCTATTAAAGTTTTGGCCCATGGACATACAATTAATGCAAGCATAATTGCTTTCCAAAAGTGGTATTTTTTAACCATTCTGCAAAAAATGTCTTGGAGAAAAGGTTGAAGTTATTGGACAAAAAATGTATTTTTAAATTATCAGAGTACATTTTCCCCTCCACATTCTCCTCGTCTTAATTAGTACAGACTGTGTCATCCATATTATTTAATAATTCTAAACAAAAGTGCATCATCAATGAAAAACATTGCATCCTAACCATTATAATTAAAATCTGAATTTAGGTCAGAACATGCTCCTTAAATCAGTCCAGGTTTTGATGAGGAATGAGGGTAATGGTGATGCAGTGGGCTACTGACAAGACCCTAGCACAATTCTCATCAATTTCTATAATGATTTTGACATTTCATCACAGCTCAGGAGTAAATTGAGCAATTATTTATTTGACTTTAAAAATCACAGGGTGTCAGGGTGTCAGAATGTACTCAAGTGATTACAAATGAAATGCTCTAAAAATGAAGAACTGCAGTGGGTACATCACGATTGAAATTAGAGCAAGTGTCAGTATGTCAACTGCAAAGTGACAGGTCTTACACAGGGTGCTTAAGGTTAATGAGTAATATTTCACTTGGCCAAAGTGACCAGAAAACTTCAAAAATGTGAGCTTATCTTAGAAAAGAACTACTTAAATAGGGTCTAGAAGAAGTTAATGTAGTTAAAAAAGTAGTGAAATTATATAAAAATAATGCTAATAATAATAAAGTAACTGCTATTTATTTAGTATATAGTATATGCCAGGCACTGTAAACTAAACCATTTACCTATATTATCTCAGTTTCCTCAGCCCAATCTTATGAGGTCACTACATTTACTCTTTTTTTTATTTCAGCATACGATGGGGGTACAAATGTTTAGGTTATATGTGTTGCCTTCCTCCCCTTCCCTGCCAGAAGTCAGAGCTTCACGTGTGTCCATCCCCCCAGACGATGAACACCGCATCCATTAGGTGTGAATATATCCATCCTCTCCTAACCCTTCCCACCTGCCCGTCACCCGATGAATGTTAGTGCTATATGTGCACATAAGTGTTG
>CAUYRT010055842.1:0-13790 GCA_963574885.1 Lepilemur ruficaudatus
AGCGTTTGACCAAATATCTGAGTACTGCAAGCTAGCCAAGTTGACACATAAACTTAACCATCACAACCACCTGTCAAGACTAGTTCAAATGACCCAGCTTTGGAGAAGTTCTCTGTCATTTCTTTTTTGGTAGAGACAGGGATCTCACTATGTTTCCAAAGCTGGTCTCAAACTCCTGGCCTCAAGCAATCCTCCCATCTCGGCCTCCCAAAGTGCTGAGATTCTAGGTGTTAGCCACTGTGCCCAGCCTCTGTCATTTAAATAAATATGAAAAAAGCCCTCTAGCAAAGGGGATAGTAAGCATGAAAGCCCTGAAATATGAATTCTTTTAGTGCATTTTAGGAGTTGATACAGGCCAATGTCACTAAAGTATAATGAGCCTGGGCAAGAGTATCAGGTGCAGATGGAGAAGAAGGGAGCAGATTGTGCTGGGCCTTGTAGGCCATGATAAGGAATTCAGGTTTTTATTTTAAGTGCAGTGGAAGCTATGACATGTTTTAAACAGGGAAGTGACATAAAACCTGATTTCCATTTGAAAGATATCACACTGACTATTAAGAATAGACTGAGGTAGAGGGGAAGAGAGCTAGAGTAGAAGGAAATAAGGAGACCAGACAGGATGCTGTTGTAGTAGCATAGATGAAAACTTACTGTGGTTTGGATAAGGCTGGCGATGGTGGAGGGGGAGAGAAGTAGATTTACAAGGGATATGTTTTGGAGCCAGAATCAATAGGATTTGCTATTGGATTGGCTTTGGTAGCTAGGTGGATGGTAGTGTCATTTATACAAAATTGGAAGTCCAGGAGATGGGGCAAGAAACAATAGTTCTCTTTTGGAGTTGACATGCCTATGTATAAAAACATTTAAGGGGAAATATGTTCACTGGCAGTTGGATATATGAGAGAAGATATAAATTTGGGAGTCCCAGCATGGAGATGGTTTTTAAAGTTATGGGGAATAGTTGAAATCACTGAGAGAGAGAAGGAGAGAGAAAGAGAAATAATTGAGAAAAGTGAAGACCCATGGCTAAAGTTTTAGGAATTATTAAAATTAGATGTTGTGTGGGGAAGGGTCAACTTACAAACAAATTGCATAAGTATGACCAATAAGGCAGAAGGAAAAGGAGAAATGCAGTATGTCATAAGCAGAGAGAGCAGAATGTGTTATAAACAACATATTGTTGTTTATTTTCTTAGTTGTCTTTCTTCTTCACTTTATTGTGACATGCTTAAGGAGAGAGATCGTACAGTGTCTGGCGTGTTATTGTTGGTGAGTGAATGAGTGAATGAATGAATTTTTAAGGAAGAACCTTGCCTTGTGCTTTATACAGATCTGTAAGTATTATAGTACCACTTTCATTTGGGTGCATAATAAAAAGACACTGCCTCAAAATTACCTGAAGCATAGTGCTGTATTAATACTGAGATTAGAACTGCTATATTTTTCTTTGGGAAAAATACATTTGGAATTAAAGGTTTTTATATTGAAGACACATCTTTCTGGATGGCCATAGACTTTGGGATTCTGCATCCCCTTGACACCTCTACCTTGTAGGTGATAGGAATGTATGTTTCAAAGGTGGATGAATTCTGTGGATAGAGTTCCAGGGGTGACGTAGGATGTAAGGAATTGTGGGCAGAACTGGGCCCCCTGCTAGGACCAGTCCTTGGGAATGCTTGGCTGAGCCAATATCGTTTTATAGCTTTCCAGTGTCTCTGGAGTGAATCTGATTTTCTCCCTTGACAACTACCTCCCTTCTTGATTTAAGCCAGTGTTTTTCACCTTTACTGCATGTGGTTTCTTGCATAGTATTTTGAAATTATCCAGTTTTTCTTTATTTATTTGTTTTTAACTGTTAATATACAAAGCAAAAACAGACAGGGAGTAAAAAAGCTTACTCTTATGTTCTTTCCAGCTCTTTTAATTTATAGCCAGTAGCAGAAAACACATGCCAGAAATTGCTACTGTATTAAAGGGTGGCATTTATATATAAAGAGCTCAAGGAAGTTAGACATAATTATGTTGGGATAATTGTAACGCAAGCCTGCCTATGACTAGTGCCAACTAGCACACCAAAGTATAAAGCAAATTCCTAGAAAGTAGCAATCCCTGAAAGCTAGACTGTTCAGGGAGATATGATGGATGAGGGGAACTCTGGCCTGAGTCTTGAAGATTAACAAAGAAAAAGAGGAGGATGTTTCAGACACATTTTTTCTACTCCATGTGGAAAAGTCTTAGGAATTTTAGTTTAGTATAGGCTCAGTAAAATTCAACAGGGAAATGAGGCTACTTAAAAAATGCTAATTCAGTTATAGGCTACTTTAGTAAATGTAGAATGTCTGCAATATAGGAGAGAAAATTTTCACTCTGCACTGGTCCAACATCTAGAATTCTGGGATCACACTTTAAGAGAGACATTGATAGACCAGAATAGATACAGAGGTGTCATAATCTATTTTCTGTTGCTATAGCTGACTACCATAGACAAGGTAGTTTATAAAGAATAGAGGTTTAGCTAGCTTATAGTTCTGAAGCCCGAGAAGTCCAAGAGCATGGTGCTGGCATCTAGTGAGGTCCTTCTTGCTATGTCATAACATGGCAGAGGGCGTCACATGGTGAGAGGGTGAGAGAGCCGGAGAGACAGCTCGCTTTTATAATGAATCCACTGTAGTGATAACAAACCCAGTCCTGTGATAGTGACATTAATCCAGTCATTAAAACAGAGCCCTCATTAATCCATTCATGAGGATAGAGGGATTAAATTTCCAACACATGAACTTGGGGACATATTCAAACCATAGGAAGAGGAGAGTGAGGAAATTTGAAACTGCATAAACTTCCTTGGTGGGAGTATAGGTTCTGGCATCAGTCGCACCTGAGTTCATATCCCATCTCTGCAGCTTATTAGTCATGTGAATTTGGGAAGTGATGTGATTTTACTTATTTTCATGTTCCTATATGTAAGATGGAGATAAAATAGTGCTTAAGTCTTAGGATTGTGGTGAGAGTTAAATAAGATTCATGCATACTAATAGCTAGAACATAATAAGCTTACCATAAACAGTAACTTATTGATAGGAATAGTTGAAGGAACTGGATGGGTTTTCCTAGATTTTGGAAGGGTAACATGGAAGAAGAATATGACTTTATCTATGTAGCTCCAGAGAATAGAAGTTTACAAGGATACAGCTCAATATAAGAAATGTATTCCTAAGAATATGAGTTAGTGGACAACAAATTGGGTTGCCTCAGAAAGTAATGACTGCCATTTTCCTGAACCCCTTGCCGAAAGTACCATGGTAAAACTGATATTGTTGAGAGCATTCATGTATCAGGTAAAGGTACTGAACTAGACATGTGAGATCTTTTCCAAATTACTATTATGATCATTTCTTTAAAAGATATTTATTGAGCTCCTATACCTCGATGGAGACTATCTAAGTAGTGTGGATAGAGCAGTGAGCAAAACAAACACAGTCCTTGTCTATATGCAGATTACCAGTGTATTTATGGCTCCAGTGACCACCCTTTCCTTGAAATTCGTTTTGGTTCTCTTCTTACCTCTTTGATGGTATCTCCTTTGCTTCTTCAATTGTTTTTCTCCATTCCTATCACACTTGGCATCCTCCAATCTTCTC
Organism: Lepilemur ruficaudatus; assembly: GCA_963574885.1. Lineage (NCBI taxonomy): Eukaryota > Metazoa > Chordata > Mammalia > Primates > Lepilemuridae > Lepilemur > Lepilemur ruficaudatus. The sequence goes on from CAUYRT010055842.1 coordinate 3,639, forward strand.
TCTGAGGTCTCTTTACTTTTCCTTGTATACTTCTTCTTTGGCCGTCACTCCCAGTCTATTTAGCCTTTATAAACTATTAGATTTGTTTTCCTAAAAATGTTTCCATAAAAATGAACTCTCAGTGACTATCTATTAACTTCTTTGTTGAATAAAAAAGCTATGATGCCCTTAGCTGGATGTTTCAACCCCCTTCCCCAAACATATCTCCAGCTGGGCCTGTAACCTTTGGGCAGATTGGACAACCCCTGCTCCCCATTTTCCACTTTGACCCTTCCCTTGCCTTCCAGTTTTTAAGGTTCTCTGTTTTTTCAGATCCCAGGAAAACCACATTTTCCGCTGAAATCCTCTTTTTCATTTAAAGCTTGTTGCAAATGCTAATATGTATGTATGTCCTTCATAGTCCCAGGTGGAAGTGAACTTGTCCCTCCTCTGAACTACCAGGGTGCCCAATAGGGCACTCTGTTTTTTTCATCCTACCCAATCAGTTTATAAATTCCTTGAGATTTGTTGCTGCTATATTTTAATAGCTAGTACTATGACTTGCATAATGTACATTCAATAAATATTTGATGACAGATGAATGAGTTATACAATAGGATTATATAACTTAAAGAGAAAATTATATTTTATGGATATAAAAATCCATAAAACGTTTTGAAGGTAAAACTGTTTATTGAGCACCTACCATCTGCCAGTTACTGTTCTAGGCATTGAGAATAATAGAAACTAATAAAACAGTCTACAAAATATACTGTATCAAATGATGGTAAGTGCTATGAAGCAAGATAAGTGAGGATGAAAGGGATAGTGAAGGATAGTGAAGGAGGTGCTACTTAATATAGGGGTAAGGAGAGTCTTCTCTGACAGGGTGGTATTGGACAGAGATAATGCATGTAAGGGCCCACTATACATCAAGATTAATTTTTAAAGTGTCAGTAAGTTATAACTGAAAAAAATTTGATTTTTATTTTTAGTCTCACCCTTTTATATTACACATGAATAATTTAAAAATAAGGCCAGGCGTGGTGGCTCACACCTGTAATCCCAGTGCTTTGGGAGGCTAAAGCAGGAGGATCACTGGCGCCCAGGAATTTAAGGTTACAAGGACCTGTGATCACAGCACTGCACTCCAGCCTATGGGACTGAGTCTATCTCTAAAAAAAAAATTAATTTAAAAAATTAAAAAAAAATCAGGGTCTCATTGATAATGTCTGTTGGTATTTGTTTCTCATAGAAAATTCAGTAAGATCACTCTTGAATATCTCTTCTTCTAGTATAGTTGGAAACATGTTCAACATTTAATGTTTTAATAATATAAGCTAATGTTATCTTCAAAAGAATCATACATTTTTCTAACTATAAATTTCAGAATTGATGGAGCCAAAGTAAATTTAGACAGGACATTGGGTAAAAGAACACCTCCATTACCAAAGGTCAATTATCCTCCAACAGTAAGTTTATGTTTTCTCTTTAAAAAATTTATCTTTATACCATCTAATTCTTAATTAAGTCAATCTCAATGTAACTAATATTTTAAAAAAGAATAATAGATATATTTTAAAGTATATTTTTACTTTAAAAAATTAAATCTATTTAAATAATTTCTCTTTAATTATGTTTTGTTTGTTTGTTTTTGACAGATGACCAGTGAAATTAAAAAAAAAGGAGTGAGTTCAATTTTTTATATTTCTTGTTTTGAAAATGTTCAAAGAAATTATTATAAAATCATTCCTTCTAAGACCACCTACTAAGTCCCGTTCTAGAAAAGAAAGAAATTTAGGAACTGAGATTTTAATTTTCTCTGCTCAAGGGAAAAAACATGTCATGGTTGATAATATGCATTTTAAAAATTCTACTTTTGTTGCTATTCATTATTTGAGGGTTAATTGTATAAATATTTTAGGTCTTATTCCAGACAACTGAAAAATATATTCAAGTTATAAAGGAAATGCATCTCCCTTTTCTATTAGGGCAATAATTGATTGTTCTAATATTAATTATCTATTTCCTATTATATAAAATTATATATTAAATTATCTATTTCCTAGTTGAGGCTAGGAATTGCTTCTTAAGCAAAAACTATGGTACTGAGTACCAATAGTAGGTATTCAATAAATGATTGATGAATGAATAAATATAAACATTTATGTTTAGTAAAATATAATAGCTATCATGATAGAAGTACAAAGAGACTACAGGCTGGGTGTGGTGGCTCACACCTATAATCTGAGCCCTCTGGGAGGCCAAGGTGGGAGGATGGCTTGAACCTAGGAGTTTGAGGTTGCTGTGAGTTAGGCTGCCGCCATGGCACTGTAGCCCAGGCAACAGAGCGAGACTCTGTCTCAAAAAAAAAGCAGAGAGAGACTACAGTGAGGATATAAAGTAGGACGTTTTCAAGAAAGATTTTGAAAGTACATGGTTTGATTCAGAAAAGACAGCATTTTGCGAAGGAAGATTATATACTTTAATTCTAAGGGGCAAACATTCTTATTTTGGGAGATGAAATGGTTAAAAAGAGGTGAAAGTTAAAGATACATAATTAGAATAGTGAATTTAAATTTCCTGTCATTATATAGTCATATCATAATTTTATTCAAGCCTAGTTTTTTCAATATAATATTTCAGAGCTTGACTCTGACTTGCTTTATAGAACTACTGTAGTTTTAGGGGGATTGAAAAATATCTTCTTTGTCTGTAATTAATTCATTTATTCAGGAAATGCTTAATAGATATCTGCTATTTACTTGGTCCTGTGCTAGATGCTGAAGATTGATAAATAAGATGGACACATAAGCCCTATGGAGCCTGTACTCTAAGGGGGAAGATGTGTGATAATCAAGTAAAGAAACAAAATATTGTTTATTTTTTATTTTATTTATTAAATAAGCAAAATTGTGACAAGTACTATGAAGGAAATACAGGGTAATATGATAATGACTGGTAAGGAAGTGGGCCTGCATTAGGCAAGTGGTCAGAGAAAGCATCCCTGAGTTGGTGATGTTTATGGAGGCCTGAACGGAGGAAAGGAGCCAGCCATGGAAAGACCTGGGGTTGAGAATTCCCCAACAGAGGGAACTGCTCAGCTTGACTAGAGCATACTGATTGAGTTTATGAGGGTATAAAGGGAACTGGAAGAGGAAGTTAGGAGCCAGATCATGAGGGCCTTGTAGGCTGCTGTAAGGAGTTTGGATTTTACTCAAAGTGGCAATGAGAAGTCATTGGAGGATTCTAACTGTGGGAATATTATAACAATTGACTTTTAATGATAAAAGTCACCTTGACAGTGATGTGAAAAAACCCACTTAGATGCTTTAGAAAATGGATTGTGGCCAGAGCAAGAGTGAAAAGAAGGAAGAACCAGCTAGTTACAGAAGACAACATATAGGTAAGAGATAATTGTAGTTTAAACTAGAGTGATAGCAATAGAGCTAGAGAGAAATTGTTAAACTCGGGATTTATTTTGGATGTAAACCTGACAGGACTTGCTGACAGATTGGATGTGGAGGGTGAAGTAAAGAGGGACCAAGGATGACTCTTAGGGTTTGGGCCTGATTTCACAGGGTAATTGGTGGTGCTGATTATTAAGATCATCTAGAGAGAAATGGAAGAGAAAGAGGCAGAGAGGACCAGGTTCATTACTAGACAGAGGTCAGTGCATTGATGTATGAGGGATTGGGGACCATCACAAGACTTCTAAGACTAAGCAGTATATTAATGGAGGGACATAGAAAATGATCCTCTGGAAGAATTTTGAAGTGAGTAACTATTAATAGTTGAACAAAAATTAAAAGTAAGAGACAAAAGAAACAATGTCCATCTTGTTCACTCATTTAAAAAATCTTTTTATTTTGGAATAATTTTAGACTTTCAGAAACATTACAAAAGGAATACAAAGAATTCTCCTGTATGCTTTATCAGTTCCCATAATATTAACATCTTTGCTTGAAACAATGATTACTGTGGTCATTGAATTTCAAGCCCAGGCTAAGAAACAACAAAAGATCAAGTGTTGTCTTTTAAATTTATTTATATTTTGTCAGTCTTACTCAATCTTTTTTAAAATTTTTTTTTTATGTCAAGTCTGTCAGAGACTAAAAGACTACTCATTCTTACGGGCAAATTTATGAAATTATACTGCCATTGTACTAGAATATAATCTCTGAGAGAATATGGGCTTTGTCTGTTTTGTTCTCTACTATATATTCAGTATTTATTTATTTATTTTAGAGACAGGATTTCACTCTATGGCCCAGGCTGGGGTGCCATGGCCCAATCATAGCTCACTGTAATTTTGAATTCCTGGGCTCAAGCAATCCTCTTGCCTCAGCCTCTCCAGTAGCTGGGACTACGGGTGTATGCCGTCACTCCTGGCTAATTTTAAAATTATTTTTGTAAAGACAAAGGTCTTACTGTATTGCCCAGGCTGGTCTTGAACTCCTAGCCTCAAGTGATCCTCCCACCTCAGCCTCCCAAAGTGTTGGGTTTATAGGCATGAACCACCTCGCCCAACCTACCCAGCATTCAACACAATGAATATTTCTTGAATTAGTGAATATATTTTGAATGAAGAAATAATAAGTTAGACAAAGGATCTTTGTTTTGCCTTTAGAAAATGAAGAATATGTTAATATTAATACTAAGGACATTAATTTGGCAAGAACTCATTATAAATAAAGAAAAGGATAAAATGGTTTTTTTGTAAGGCATGTTTTTGAATAAAATGTTTTTATTCTGAAAACATGTCATTTTTCAGATTTTTTTTTTTTTTGAGACAGAGGCTCACACTGTTGCCCTGGGTAGAGTGCAGTGCTGTCAGCCTAGCTCACAGCAACCTCAAACTCCTAGGCTTAAGCAATCCTCCTGCCTCTGCCTCCTGAGTAGCTGGGACTATAGGCACACACCACAACACCCGGCTAATTTTTCTATTTTTAGTAGAGATGAGGTCTCACTCTTGCTCAGACTGGTCTTGAAATCCTGAGCTTAAGCGATCCTCCCGCCTTGGCCTCCCAGAGTGCTAGGATTATAGGCATGAGCCAATACACCTGACTGCAGAATATTTTTATTCTGAAAAGAATGCTGTCTTAGGAAGAGAGAGCTCAGGAGTTATACTGAAATGCTACAACCATGCAAAACTTTTAATTTTTTCTTATTATGTTCTCAGTTCAACTACATTTATATGAAGCAATGTGTAGAAAGTAGTCCTATAGTACCTATTCAGCAGGAATGGCTAGATCACATGTTAATGCTGATACCTGAGTCTTTAAAAGAAGGGAAAAAAAGAGAAGAACTCATTGAAAGTCTCATAAATGAGGTGTCAGGTGACTTTGAAAGCAGCATGAAGAGATATTTGGGTAAGTAGCATTTATTACATGCCAAGCTTGTTTTACTTGTGCTCCCTCTCCTCAATTGAATCAAAAGTAGAAATAAACAAAATGAATAATGAACACTCTATATTTAAACTATATATTTATTAGATATGATTTTTATTTAAAGTTTTTATTTTAAGCCTGTAATCTAGTCAAAATCTTTGTAACTTAAGGGCACTTTTGGGGTTTTTTTTTGACGTTTATTAGCTAATAAATTTTTGGTTTTTTTTTTTTTTTGAGACTGGGTCTCACTCTGTTGCCCAGGCTACAGTGCTGAGTGCAGTGATGTTATCATAGCTTACTGCAACCTCAAACTCCTGGTCTGAAGTCATCCTCCTGCCTCTTGAGTTCAAGACCAGCCTGGGCAACATAGGGAGACCTTCGTCTCTACAAAAAATTAAAAAACTATATTAGCCAGGAGTGGTGGCATGCCCCCTGTAGTCTCAGCTACTTGGGAGGCTGAGGCAGGAGGGTCCCTTGAGCTCAGGAGTTCGAGATTGCAGTGAGCTATGGTCTCACCACTGTACTCCAGCCTTGGCAACAGAGTGAGTCCCTGTCTCTGAAAAAAAAGTTAGAAACTTTGATATGAATAGGTCTTACAAAGATTTTCCAGAAGTATTAATGCATATATGTATTTTAGTGCAGAGTGTTCTTGTGAAACCACCAGTTAAATGGCTTGAAGATGAAGGAGGACCTTTACCTGAATCCCCTGTGTGAGTAAATTACTTTAAAAACAGTACTTCATATAGTTTTTGATACAGATTAAAAATAAACTGATCTTTCGTTCAAATCTACAATTATGAAGCTCAAAAGTATTTTGAACACATTTAAAAAACAGTACTGTTGTTTTTTTCCCCAAAGGTATCCTTGCCATGCTTGTCTAAATTTTGTATATATAACTAGGTAGACTTTTATGAATGTATAGCTCAACTTGGCCTTGAGTAAGCTTTGGTGTGTGCCAGACAGAGTTCTCCATTCTTCTCCCTAGTCCTGAAGAGTGTGTTCTTTCGTCTCTACCTGGGGTAACTGAGCCAGAGCACAGTGCAATTTAACAGGGCACTCAGGCCTGACCCATCAGTCTGCCTTACCCAAAAATTATTTGTTCTCTCTGAAGATAATGCACTTTTGAAATCTTAATGGGTTTTTATTAAATGTATATATCTCAAGGCTTCTGTTGCTGACCAGTTCTCTTTTCTCAATCTCCAGTTTTCTCACTTTAATACTAAATTCCATGTATAAACATTATTTCCTAAAATTGAGGGTGTCTTGTTTTAATCATGTTTGATATGGTGTTTTGCTTTTCCAGAGGCCTAGATTATTCTAATCCCTGGCATTCTAGCTATGTGCAGGCAAGAAATCAAATATTGTCTAATTTGCACATTGTTCATCCAACTATGAAAATGTTACTGGACCTTGGTTATACAACATTTGCTGATACAGTTTTGCTGGATTTAACAGGAATTAGGTAAAAATCCTGTATTTATTAACATTTAAAATTTGAATATCTCCTTACTTGAGTCTATATTTTTGACTATATAATTTTCTAAACTGATTCATAAATCTTCAAAATTTTCTTTCTTTCTTTCTTTCTTTTTTTAATTTGAGACAGAGTTGCTCTGTTGCCTGGGCTAGAGCGCCCTGGTGTCAGCCAAGTTCACAGCAACCTCAAACTCCTGGGCTCGATCAATCCTTCTGCCTCAGCCTCCCGAGCAGCTGGGACTACAGGCATGCATCACCATACCCAGCTAATTTTTTCTATATATATATTTTTTAGTTGTCCAGCTAATTTCTTTCTATTTTTCGTAGAGACAGGGTCTCGCTCTTGCTCAGGCTCGAGCAATCCTCCGACCTCGGCCTCCCAGAGTGCAAGGATTACAGGCGTGAGCCACCACACCCAGCCAAAATTTTCTTTAGGTTTTAGAATTTAAAAAATTTATCTTACTTGTTTCAGCAATTGTGTATCAAGACCAATATCTAGGCCAGATGTGGTGGCTCAGGCCTGTAATCCTAGCATTCTGGGAGGCAGAGGTGGACAGATCTTTTGAGCTCAGGAGTTCGAGATCAGCCTGAGAAAGAGTGAAACCCCGTCTCTACTAAAAAGTAGAAATTATCTGGACAACTAAAAAATATATATATAAAAAAAATTAGCCGGGCATGGTGGCGCATGCCTGTAGTCCCAGCTACTCGGGAGGCCGAGGCAGGAGGATCGCTTGAGCCCAGGAGTTTGAGGTTGCTGTGAGCCAGGCTGACGCCACGGCACCATAACTCGGGCAACAAAGTGAGCCTGTGTCTCAAAAAAAAAAAAAAATACAAAGACCAATATCTATCATTTGCTTTGAATCATTTTTCATTTTTTCATAAATAGAGCTAAAGGCCCAGTTGATTGTGAATCACTGAAAACTGATCTATCAATACAAGCTAGAAAGGCAGAAGAGAAGATAATGAATACATGGTATCCAAGGGTTATAAGTATCTTTACCAAGAAGGAGGCACTAGAAGGCATTAAACCTGAAAAATTGGATGCATTTTATAACTGTGTTTCCACACTTATGTCAAATCAGGTAATATGTTTTACATATATTAAATGATAATGTTATCAGAATTAGTTTAGTATTTTATTTTATTTTTTTGTATTTTTTTAGAAGTCTTCCTAGAACAGATAGGTCAGTATTTTAAATAAAATTTTATTTGAACATAGTGCTAAGTAGTATTTTGAAATAAATTAAGAAAAATATTTCTACAATAATTTTATTTAAATAAGTTTAGCAGAAAAACATTGATTTTTTGAAGCAATCTAAAATAGGAAGAATGTCTCCAAGTATGTGTCTGTATTATAAGTGATTAGTTGGCTCATGCCAAGGCTACAAGCTAATTGTAGCTTTTTGGAGTTATGTTAACAAAAGAACTATCCTAGTAACATATTTTTAAACTTATTAAATTCCAAATTGATTAATTCTCATATTGTTTTCTGTAAAATCTTGGTTTAAGATGTTATTTATCAGAGGCTGGGCCTGGTGGCTCACACCTGTAATCCTAGCTCTCTGGGAGGATGAGGCGGGAGGATTGCTTGAGCTCAGGAGTTTGAGACCAGCCTGAGCAAGAGTGAGACTCCCGTCTTTAAAAAAAAAAAAAAAAAAAAATGTTATTGATCATCTTTAAATGACAAATAGAGAATATTAATTTTATGCAATTATATAATTATATTTATGGTCTCCTCAACTTTTTATAATTATACACATACAGGTCTAAAAAAAATAATTTTGAATAAAAACGTTCCCTTTTGGTAAAGATCTCTAATGATTCCATGAATTTTGCCTTGCATGTTTAAAAGGACAATATATATATTTAATATCTAGTATGTAAAATTATAAGTCACATAATACATGGTTTCCTTTCTACTTTTAACCTCTTAAGAGGACTATGATTATTTGATAAAAGTAAAGAGATGAGGAAGGAACATCTTGAAGATCATTTAGATCCTTGTTTGTGGGCTGGGCTAAATATCCAACAATTGGTTCTACATAAGAAACATTATTCATACTTTAGAAACTCATTGTGCATGTTTCTAAGTTCCAGTGGCTTCACCTTCACCTAGCAGTGTACGTGCTGGAAATCTGGCTCTTCAGGAAAAAAAAAAACACCCTCATTTGTAGTGTTTGCCAATTTCTGTGGTGTAAATATTCCCACCAAACAGATTTTAAGCTACTAAGAGTTTAACAACTGGTTCACAAAATTCTTGAACATTTAACAATTGGCTCTTGAGACAATAGGAGCTAGCTGCAGCATGCCACTGCATGTTACCCCATTATGACCTTAGCTTCAGCTGTCAGCACTGCTCCACCTATGGTCTTCACCATATTGTTTAGTCTTTTGAAATGTTTTTTGTACCAGGGACAGAATTGTTAAAGAATGGGAAAAATTTTGAGTTGCCATTTTAAAATTGTTGATATTCTATTAAAAAATTAAGGTTTGCATATATTGTTCTATTTATTGTGTTAGACTACATTTATTAAGAATATATTGTGCTGAATAAAGATAATTTTCAGGATTAAATAGATTGATAGAATGACTTAATTATAGAGTTATAATCAGCTATAGACAATTATAATCAGTTCACTGATTTTAGTTAAGGGTTGAATTCATACTTTTAAAATGATAGTAATTTATGATATCATACAGTTAAAGGATCTTTTGAGGAGAACTGTAGAAGGATTTGTAAAACTTTTTGACCCACAAAATCAACAACAGATGCCAATATTTAAGATGGAATTGACATTTGATGATGATAAAATGGAATTTTATCCTACTATTCAAGATTTGGAAGATGTTGTTTTGGGTGTGGTAGAGCGAATAGCTGAAGCTCTGCAGGTATTTCATCATCCTTACCCTTTGGGTTTCTTTATATGGCTCTTTTTCAGACTTAAATTATTTGAGTCAAATCTTTATTAAGTGTATATGTACATAAAATGTTACAACTCTTGGCCGGGCGCGGTGGCTCACGCCTGTAATCCTAGCACTCTGAGAGGCCGAGGCGGGTGGATAGCTCAAGGTCAGGAGTTCAAGACCAGCCTGAGCAAGAGCGAGACCCCATCTCTACTATAAAATAGAAAGAAATTAATTGGACAACTAAAAATATATGTAAAAAAAAAAAATTAGCCAGGCATGGTGGCGCATGCCTGTAGTCCCAGCTAGTTGGGAGGCTGAGGCAGAAGGATTGCTTGAGCCCAGGAGTTTGAGGTTGCTGTGAGCTAGGCTGATGCCACGGCACTCTACAGCCTGGGCAACA
>CAUYRT010055843.1:0-10222 GCA_963574885.1 Lepilemur ruficaudatus
TGATACTGGTTACTCCCACTGCTGTTAAAGTTACAGGTGTCACCCCATGGATCCATCACTCCCAGGTGAAAAAGGATGAACCAGATAACAAAACTGATCTCTGGACTGCACATCAGGACCAGCAGAACCCACAGAAGATCCAGCTTAACCGTCTCCCAATGAGGACAGCCATACCCAGGCCTGAACAGTAGTAAATGGGACCATTTGCCCTGGCCCTCACTGGGGTTGTAGTAACTTTACTGGGGATTGGACTCTTCTCGGTAGCCCTGGGAGATTGGACTGGACTGCATAGGGCGTCTCTAACGGTGGTATTTTGGCTCATTATAGGATGTCTACTCCTGCCTCAGTCCCTACCCTCCTCTTGGTTGGGGCACTCGCCCTAATAAGTATGGCAGAGAAACCCTGCCCTGAGGCTTGTTATGCTAGGACTTGGATTCCCTCCACTAACGGGACTACTCGAGGCTTCTGGAGCATGGGAGGTATCATAGTCCGCACCTACATGCCAAAGACATGTTATAGTCAGGCTCAGGTATGCCACAGTTGGGGAAAGAAATACTGGACTGGCACCATTATAGGTGATATTCGAACCTGTATAGCCCCAAGGGGCAAACCAGCTTGTTGGACTTACTACACCCACTGGGGGATGTTTGATGGGGGAGGAGTCAAAGACCAGGCTAGAATCCAACTGGTTGAAGACAAAATCTCAGCTAATTAAGATAGCCTCAGTAACAGAGTCAACTTATAAGAGGCCAGATCTTACTGGCATACAAAAGATCACTGAACCCCTAGAAACCTCTCCCCAAATAACCCAGTGCCTCAGTATGGGACCCTGCAGGCCCTACCCAACCATACTTCATGTTGGGTCTGTTTACCCCTCCAGAAATGAGTCTCTATTGGGGTCCCTGTGCCTCTGGGCTGGCACTCCAGCATCTTGATCCCAAACAAAACATCTCTGGTGGGCCCAGTAGCATGCAATGTCCACTTAGCCATAACTTCCCACCTGAATGTCACCTGCATTACTAATGCAGGAGAGAATGAAATATTGGGATTCATACTGGGTAAACTCTGCACAAACAACCAAACCTTACCCAGTAATGCCACTGCCGCTTGCTCCTGGGATGGCATAATCTTTCTTTGTGGAGACATTGCCTACCTCTGCCTCTCTGGAAACTGGACCAGGACCTGCACCGAGGTCTTCCTCACTCTGGATGTTTCTATCTTTGAAACCCAGCAACTGGAAGCTGCATTAAGCCCCCACCCAAACACCCGGAAAAGATGGGCCTTACTGGCATCGATCCTCATAGGGGGAGGAATTGCTGCTGGGATAGGAGCAGGAGTAGTAGGCGTCCCAGATGTCTCCCCTATTCCCATTGGTCCTGTGAAGCGACCAATTCTCTCTTCCGAGATCTGTAAATAATAAGAACTACTTCTGTCATTTCATGTGTTTTCTTGTCCTGCCTCCTCTGTCTCACCTCACTTACACACCCAAACCTAACCTTTCTCCTGGTCATGGCTCTCTTAGAGACTGGTTATCTTGGTAGGAAAAAAACTGGATACAGGTCAGAGGAGAGCCACAGGGCATCACCAGTGTAAAGTTTCCTGTGAGAGGAACACCTGGTCACAGATCAGACACTTAGGTGTTAGCCCATCTGCTAGGATAAAGAAGTATCCTGTGAAAGGCACACTTTGAACATCCACTATCACCTCCCTGGAGTCCCAATAGGGCAGGGAGGGCTAGAGTTTATAGCCACTCTCCACAGAAAGACCTCAAGACCAGCAAGCACTACATGTACTCACCATCAAATTGGCACTAACTGATCAACATTTAGGTGCTCATATGGAAGCGATATTCATCAGGTGCCAGATGGGTGGGAGCAGGGTGGTGGATATGGGCAAACTCACAACTAATGGGAGCAGAGAGCACTGTATGGGGGATGGGCACGCTTGTAACTCTCGCTTGGGCAAGGCAAAGGCATTATATGTAACGAAGATGTTTGTACCCCCATAATATTCTGAAATTTAAAAAAAAGTCACAACAAACAAAAAGGGAAAGTAGGACTCACAATCTTAAAATAGTGTCATCAGCTAAAAGAGTTTTCAGTCTCAAATTACAGCATTTTACTTAACCCAATGAGAATCAAAGGGGGGAAAGAACATTGAAAATACAGTTAATGGTTCTAACATTCTATTGAAACAAGAACTTCTTAGAGATGCTTTCCCCTCACTTTCAGATCATTTTGGTGACCTTTCATTAAGCCCCTAAGTTGATTTTTAATAATCTGGAAATAGTGAATAAGCAGTTCTCAAGGAAGACATCAAATAACAGCAAAACAATTTTCATTTTGGCAGAAATCTGTTAGAAAAGCCAAATTATCTCATTGGAGGGTTGGATTCAAATACTGAAAACAAATCTGCACCACTACAGCAAGAAAAGCTTGGCATTTTTCTTTGTTGAATAAGGAGGGGGGTTGGCAAGACTTGCTACGTTTTTAAAAGAAAAAGAATTGCATTGTTTAAAAGTATTGTGTATATAGAAGGTGCTCCAAAAATACTTAGTCTAAGAATTATGTTAACTGTGATAATTTTAAATTAAAAAAACTATTAATAAGATTAATAAGATCAGCCCTGCCTATACAATGAAGTCATTTTTATTTTTTTTCCAGCTTTAAAACTAAAGCTCATAAATTAAAATTGTATATATTAATATTTAGGATATACATGTTTTGATATATGTATACATTGCCAAATGATCACAATTAAGCTAATTAACATATTCATCACTTCACATAGCCCTACCATTTTTTTATGTGGTAAGATGGAATTATTTCTCTCCATCCTTTCCCTTACCACCACCCATCCCCGCCTTTCACCAGGTCTGCCAGGCAATCATCTTCCACTCCATAAACAGGGACGTCTTGTTATGTAATTACTTGTTATTGTTCAATAAACAGTAACGACTTATTATGCAATTGTTTGCTAGAAATAATTTTAAGAAAAGACCAATTTAGAGGAAAATCACAACACAAATTGAATGCAAAGCCTTGCTTTTCCACAATAACTTTGTGGACAACTCATGAAAAAAGAGCAAGGGTACAGACTTCTACAGTACTGAACACCTGGCGTGATAAAAATGGAGAGATCTGCTGCTTATCATTTTTTCCCTCTTAAATATGCTAGAGTCACTAAATTGGCCAGAAGAGGTAAGTCATACAAACTCCTAGGGAAGCATGTGTAATTAAAACGTGATGTCGGTGTTTTTCTCTTTCTGAGTTGATGTTGTTTAGACCATAATACAATCTGACCAGGTCAAGATAAAGAAATATACTTCCATATGGTAAAATTATAGCGTATGGGAAATTATGAAGGCTTTGGGCTCTAAACCATATAGAGCCAATCCTGGCTCTATTTTTCAAAGGACCTTTGCATATAGAAGTAAAATCTCAGTTTGATTTTGATCTGTGAAAATATGAAAGTTTTGTTCTAAAGTTTTCGTGTTTGTTTCCTTGTGTGATTTGAGACTTTATTTACTTATTTTATACACACCAATTTACTTTCATTATTTTAAAAATGTTTAAGTAAAATAAAAACAAATTATTTCCCATATTTATTGAGCTACAATTGACAAAAATTTGTATGTATTTATGGTATTCAATGTGATCTTTTGATATATTTGTACATTTAGAAATGATTACCACAATCAAGCTAATTAACATGTCCACCACCTCCTATAGTTATCCTTCTTTTTGGGGTTAGATCTATTCTTTTAGCAATTTTCAAGCATATAGTATATTATCCTTCACTGCAGTAACCGGGCTATATATCTCCAGAACTTATTCATCCTAACTGAAACTTTGTACACTTTGGACAACTTCTCCCCATTCAACCCTCCTTTTCCAGCTCCTGGCAACCACCATTCTACATTGCTTCTATGAGTTCAACTTTTTTAGATTCCAGCATAAGTGTAATTATGCTGTATTTATTTGTCTTTTTGTGCTTGGTTTACTTAGCATAACATCCTCCAGGTTCATCTATGTTGTTGCAAATAACAAGATTTCTTTCTTTTTAAAGGTTGAGTAACATTCCAGTGTGTGTGTGTATATATACACACATACCACATTTTCTTTATTCATTCATCAGCTGATGAACACTTAAGTTGATTCCATATCTTGGCTATTGTCAATAATTCTGCCATAAACATGGCAATGCAGATCTCTGACATATGGATTTCATTTCCTTTGGATGTATACTCAGAAGTGGGATTTCTAAATCTTATGATAGTTCTATTTTTAATTTTTTGAGGAACATCCATATTGTTTTTCAGCATGTCAGTAACTAATTTACATTCTCACAGCATACAAGCATTCCCTTTTCTCCGCATCCTCACCAATATTTACCTTTTCTCTTTTTGATGACTATCATTCTAATAGGTGTAAAGTGATATTTCATTGTGGTTTTAATTTGCATTTCCCTGATGACTAGTGATGTTGATAATTTTTCACATACATTTTGGCCAGTGGCAGGAGTGGCCTGGATTCTGGGGCTGCAGGGGCAACTTGGCACTGATTTTCACTGGGTGGGCCTGGTGCTCGAGTCCAGTGAAAAGCTGAGTGCTCACTTCACTCTCCTTGCACTATGTAGCAGGTGTCTCTCTGCATGCTTCACTGTCTAGGCTTGAAAAACAACTGATGTGGGTAACGTGAAACTCTTTCCTTCTCTCTTCAATGCATTTTTTATTTCTGTGCTGTACACAAGTGCTGCAATATCTTACCTGGATCCCTTAGCTCTTGTGAAGGTATTTTTGGACATGAACAGTTGTTCAAATTAATGGTTTTTTTAAGGAGATGTGCATTGGAAAATCCTATTTTTACAGTCTTGCTGATGTCACTCCTGATTTGAGGCTATAAAGTCAGTAGGGTAAGCCATGTGCTTGCCATTGTGAATTGAGTTTCTTTCTGTAATCCTGGGTAAAGATAGGAAGACATTCTCTCATTTCTGTCTTTTGAAGCCTAAATTGATCTTGTATTAGCATGAAAACTCAATGTGAATTTAGATAGAAGGGTAAAGTGTCAGAGAAAGAATTCTTTTGGACTAACAAAAAGGAATTCTGTATTTTTCACTTTTATACAGGTGAGGTTATAAGATTTTAAAACAGAATTAAAACTTCAGGAATAATCTAGGCAAATGCCTCCCTCTAGTGGGGACATTTGATAAGGCAAAACATTACTGATGTTAAGATTAAAAATCTAATTAAGTTTCTTATTTCCTTCTGGCTGCTATAAAAATATCTTAGGCTGGGTAATTTATAAACAATAGAAATTTATTGATCACAGATTTGGAGTTTGGGATGTTCAAGATCAAGGCACCAGATTTCATGCCTGGTAGGGCTTACTCCCTGCTTTAAAGGTAGCACCTTCTTGCTGGATCTTCACATGGTGGAAGGGGCAGAAGGGCTTCCGCAAGCTTCTTTTACAAGGGCATTAATTCCATTCATGAAGGCAGAGCCTTCGTGGCCTAATCACCTCCCAGAGGCTCTCACCTCTTAATACTATCACACTGGGGATTAAATTTCAACATATGAATTTTTGGAGGAAAAAAATATTCAGATCGTAGCATTAAGTTATTTAGATGAATTGTAATCACTGTAGGGAAATTTTCATGCTTCAGTGTAAAACTATGCATAATTTAGAGCACAATTTGGGTTATCTTATTCTAATACTATGGATTATATTAGGATTCTTCAGAGAAACAAGATAGGAAATCTCTATATCTATCTATCTATCTATCTATCTATCTATCTAATTTTTTGTAAGAAATTGGCTCACATGATTATTGACTCACCTGGTTGAGTGCTGTCCCCTTGGCCGCTGCCATTCTGGGATCCTGCAATTACTCACATTGCATTTACGTTTCCCAATTTAGTGATTACAACTCACCCTGTCAGGTCTGAACTACAGAGTAGAGTGACCACAGAACTCTTCAAGGATGTCAAGCCTCCCACCACACATTTTTTCTCACAGTCAAGGTGAAAGGTATGTCTTCTGAACCCTCCTAGAGTTAGTGAGTAGGTCTCAAATGACAAATCCACTCTGACATTCCAATCTCCCTAAACCTTTGAATTCCTTTCTTCCCCAAGGCAAATACAGCATTTCTAGCTTGTTAACTGTGGGCCACCCCTTGGTTCACGCTTAGGACAAATAAACAAATGATTAGAACACTTCTTAATTTCCCAAGTGGCAACATTAAAAGCAGATTCTCTGCTTAGTGGGCCCATGTCAATAAATTCGGGCTGATCCAACTTTATGTTTCTTTCACCATTATCTCTCACACTTATAATCTCTTCTTACACATGTTCCCCCAGATTTCTGTCTGTATAAATTAGAACTCAAGTAGTTCTACTAGAGTGTATCACACCTCTTCATGAGTCACACTTTGTACCTCACCTTTAGGGGATTGTTGGGACTTGAGTCTAGTTATAGGTCTAAAAGCAAAGAGGGGTGGTGCTCTGGGTCCTGAAGAGACTTAGCATTGTTTTGCAAAGCAACTGCCTTAGGGGAGGGCAATAGAGTTTCCTTAGGCAATTTAGGGTTACTCCCCTGTCAGGGGGTGAAGAGGCTTCTCCCACTGGGTATGGAGAGGCTACTGCCACTGGCAAAGAAGACTCATCAAAATGTAGTAGCTCAACATCCCCAGCTTCATGAGGATTTTCCCACACATCCCCATTCCAACTGCCAGGATCCCTTTTCTTTCCAATCAATGCACTCATTTTAACAGCAGACACCTTATGAGGCTGGGAATTCAACTTGCATTATAATTTAGTGGGTCACAGGATGTGATTCTGGGTTTGATTTTCAGCAATTTCAGGCCTGTGGTTGTAGGAGATAAGGGTCTCCCTTCAAGGAACACTTAGAAGTATTCGGATTATTTATTCAGTGCTTGACCTGGGAATGTGAGTCCTTTTCTTTCTGCACTTTGTCCCTTGATGTTAGGAGAAACCAGCCAATCTCATTCTGTATGTTAGTTTGCTAAAAATGTTAGAAAGTATAATGTATACAGTCATGCAGATTGTTGTTTCTTATAAGTAGTTGATTAGGAGTATCTAATAGTGATACTTTGTATATCTCTATTGTAAGATCACATCTTGGACTATCAGTGCTTTCTTTACTACTGGAAATAGTCATTGGTGTCTTTAAGGCTAAGATGATTAAAGAGCCAATTCCAGAAAATTTATCCTTAAAATTATGTTCCTCTAGAACCACTCTTGATACCAAAATCTGTATTTTAGTCAGTGTTCTCCAGAGAAACAGAACCAATAGGAGATATACATGTATTCATATACATATATTCACATATATACTTATAAATTTGTTATAAGGTTAAGGAGTTCCAAGATCTACTCAGCCAGCTGGAGACCTAGGAGAGCCAATGGCGTGGTTCCAATCTGAGTACAAAGGCCTGAGAACCAGGCTCAAGAACCAAGAAGATCTGACGTTTCATTTTTTAGCCTGAAGGCAGAAAAAGACTGATGTCTCAACTCTAAAGGCAGTCAAGGCTGGAGAAATTCCCTCTTACTCTCCATTTTTGTCTATTCAGGCTTTTAACTGATTGCCTGAGCCCTTCCCTCATTAGGGAGGGCAATCTCCCTTACTCAGTCTACTAATTAAAATGTTAATCTCACCCCAGTACACTCTCATAGATACACCCAAAATAATTTCTGACCAAATGTCTTGCACCTCATGGCCCAATCAAGTTGAGAGACAAAATTACCCATTTCGGGATGTTTTACTTCTTTCATTGCCATTGAGTTATTTCACAACTTTTAAGTTGTGGATTCCTGATAGCAAAGCAAAATCATTCTTGTCTATATACATGCAAAAATTCCACATGTAGATTCCAGTGACTTCTCTTCCCTGCTGTGATAGGAGCCATTTAGAAATTCAAATCAATATTTTCGATCAACAAATATGTCAGTTCTCTGGATTTTTCTTTGAACAGGTTGTAACATCTTAACCTTTCTGTCATAAACAATGAGTTCAATAAAATCTTTAATATTTATTTGTTTGTATGAGAGCTATGGTTTTAACTTTTTTTTGAAAAGTATGCTTTAATATCATCCATAATTAACTGAGGATTAGTAGTTTTCTGAGAAAAAGCAGAAAATAGCATATCATTTTAATGTAATAGGGAAAAGAGCTTGGTGATTCGTCCTTCTCACCCTTTCTTTCCTCTTGCACATGCTACAATAAGCAATTTGAATCCCTGTTTAGAAAATTCCTGGGACTCTAGGATTTAATTTTTTGTTAGGATAGATAATAAAATGTTAAATTCTTATTTCTTCCAATTCCTTTGCATTCTCGCTTGCTACTTTTCCAAATAAATACAATTTCTGAATATAAGACTTACTTTTCTGAGATACCTGTTTTAAAACTGAATGTTTGGGTGTCTCCTGGACATGCTGAATGTTTAATTTATGCAAATTTCTAAAAGCTGCAAATTTTATTGTTTTTAGGATGGTCTATGGTTCATTTGCAAGCCTAATTAAAATGATCTTGAAAAAATTCCATTAATGTCTGATTATAAATTTAGTTACATTTTAAAATTATTTACTTATATTTCAGATCTGAATTTATATTAAAAATCCCTTCTGGGCTATAGTTAACCAATATAAATGGAGAAAAGATTCCTTGTCTGAAAGGTAGGTTTAGATTTTCTTTCTGGATAGGAGATCAACCATAGAAAACTGACTGAAATATTTAAATGAAAATATATAGTAAATTTTGATCATTAATATACTTCAGTAAAATATAAAAAAGCATTGCTATAATTCAGAAAATTTGTCTTGCTTTATAAATTTTTAGATATCCTAAAGTCATTATGACATTTTCTTATGTTTTCTTTTTTTAATAAATGAGTCATTATTTTTGTGTGTAAGCACTTATATTTTAATTTCTTATTTTTCCAGCTTTATTGAGGAGTAACTGACAAAATTGTGTATATTTAAGGGGTTCATTGTGATGATATGATAAATATATATTGTGAAATGATTACCATAATCAAGTCAGTTAGCACACTTATCACCTCACAGAGTCACCTTTTATATTGGTGCTGAGAACATGTAGCATCTACTCTTTTAGGAAATTTCAAACATACAACACTGTATTAACTATAGTCACCATGCTGTACACCAGAGTCCCAGAATTTATTCCCCTTATAGCTGAAAGTTTGTACCATTTGGCCAATATCTCTCCACTTCCCCCACACCCATTCCTGTGGCAACCACCATTCTACATTCTGTTTTTATCAGTTGGGCTTGTCATATATGGCCTTTATTATTTTGAACTACATTTCTACTATACCTATTTTGTTGAGAGCTTTAATCATGAAAAGATATTGAATTTTGTCAAATGATTTTTCTGCATCTATTGAGGTTATATGATTTACATCCTATATTCTGTTAATGTGGTATATCATATTTATTAATTTGCATATATGTTGGACCATCCTTGCATCCCAGGGATAAAGCCTACTTCACCATGGTGTATGAGCATTTTAATGTGCTGCTGAATTCAGTTTGCTGGTATTCATTGAGAATTTTTGCATCTATTTCCATCAGGGCTGTTGTAATTTTTTTTCTCCTAGTGTCCTTGTCTGGCTTTGGTATTAGGATAAATCTGGCCTCATAGACTACGTTAGGAAATGTTCCCTCCTCTTCCAGTTTGGAAGAATTTGAGAAAGATTGGCATTAATTCTTTAAACGTTTGGTAGAATTCAACAGTGAAATCATCAAGTCCTGGGCTATTCTTTGTTGGGAATTCTCTGATGACGGATTCATTTTCTTACTTATTATTGATCTGTTCATATTTTCTATTTTTCATGACCCAGTCTTTTGTCTTTATTGAAGTGTAATTTACATATCATGTCTTTACTCCATTTTAAGTGTACAATTAAATGGTTATTAGTAAATTTACCAAGTTGTACAGCTATTCACATAAATCAGTTTTAGAGGATTTCCCACCCCCCCGTGAGTGCCCGTGTTGCCCATCCGCAAATACACTTGCAGCCTGGGCCTCCCCTTCACAGTGCGCACCACAGCCCCCGGATGTGGGTCCACCCCCAACCCCCAAAATCCCCAGTGAACACCACCGCCATTTAAGTACCATAGTGTTAATCAGTCAATACCAATTTGATGGTGAGTACAAGTGGAGCCCGTTCTTCGGGTCTTGTG
>CAUYRT010055846.1:0-12834 GCA_963574885.1 Lepilemur ruficaudatus
ATTACAGGCATGCGCCACCATGCCCGGCTGATTTTTTTCTATATATATTTAGTTGGCCAATTAATTTCTTTCTATATATAATAGAGACGAGGTCTCGCTCTTGCTCAGGCTGGTTTTGAACTCCTGACCTTGAGCAATCCACCCGCCTCGGCCTCCCAGAGTGCTAGGATTACAGGCATGAGCCACCACGCCCAGCCGGGATTAGGTGATCTTAAAGGCCTCAAATAAATGTAGTGGCCAGTTACTGGCAGAAACACAACATTTAAAAAGTGATGCACTGTGTGCTTATTGATAAATCATCTAATTCTATTCATATTGATTCAGTTTAATGAAAGAGTACAATCTCTAAGGACTACTTTGTTTACCCTCTGCCAAGAACGTTATAGTTTCTATTATATTATGTTAGGTAAGTAGATTAAATTATGAAACTCAAATTTTTAAAGTATAGGAAGATAAGTTTTATAAATGAAGCATAATCAAGTCAAGCATAATAAGTATATATTTATATGGGCTTTTAAGTTTATCAGAGGTCCGTATAAGAATTTCAGTTTTAAAAGAACAAATGTTAATATAGTAATACTGATATCAATTATCTTGCTATTATAATTTATGTAAGTATGGAAACTTAATTTTCTTAAAAATACATGGTTTGATACAGTTCACTTTCTCCTGTACATAGTCTTTCTCTGAGCCTTCCCAGAAAAGAAAGCATATCTAATAAAAACCACACAATAATATCATGAATAATAACAGGGGTGATTAATTATTTATAAAAATTCCAGTTCCCATAAAAATCACTTGAAATATTTGATAACTTATTTCTCCCAAACACTGTGCATTTCTATTTTTCCCCACATCAAGAAAATGTTTAAATTTTAGAAAAACTAGTTTCAAAATGCACAGATAATCTTTGTATAATATAGCAATTTGAAAGGAAGTTAGATTTATTTTTGTTTATTTTAATTTTTACAACATGGTTAAGAGTAATTTTCCCTAAGAGGCCTAGAGGCAGATTTCCTCAAACAAAATCAAACTAATTAGTTACAGCTACACAGCTATTACAAAGACAGAAGAGAGTCCTGGGTGGTATAAAGAGAATTTCTGGAAACTTAAAATTCTTTGAAATCTCTTTATCCCAGTAATGTTATCGCTAAATACAAAAAGGCAATCTGGTACCATAAAAAGATAGCGGCATGCAGATGCAGGCAACCTCTCTAAGAAAATTATGGAGTTTATGTTGTAGAATCAAATACAGAAAAGTTTGAATGGGCTTTATGAATTAAACACTATCCTAAAATGCCATGATAATGTCTGTCATCCAAATTCAGTGTGCTCTTTGTGTCACTGAAATCCTATGTGCAAAGTAAAGACTCAACCAAACAAGAAGGTTTGGGATTTCTTAAAATAGCTTGTAAAACATTTATAAGTTTTCTAGTCAGTTTAGTAGCTGGAATGCAAGATTATTTCAAAACCCACAGTAGATGCAATGATCTTTATCTCACAAAAGCAAATGTCGCCAGTGCCGTGGTTCACACCTATAATCCTAGCACTCTGGGAGGCCGAGGTGGGAGGATCACTCGAGGTCAGGAGTTTGAGACCAGCCTGTGCAAGAGCGAGACCCCTTCTCTACTTAAAAAAAAGAAAAAGAAAAAGAAAAGAAAGAAATTAGTCAGACTACTAAAAATGTATAGAAAAAATTAGCCGGGCACGGCGGCACATACCTGTAGTCCCAGCTACTCGGGAGGATGAGGCAAAAGGATTGCTTAAGCCCTGGAGTCTGGGGTTGCTGTGAGCTGGGCTGATGCCACGGCACTCTAGCCTAGGCAAGAGAGAGAGAGACTCAGTCTCAGAAAAAGAAAAAAAAGCAAATGTCACTCAGAGTCAAATTTAGAAAAAAGTGATTTTCAAATAGAATTATGTTTTAACATATAGTGGAATGTTTAACGACTCAACTAAGGACTTGAATCTTTGTCTATAAACTCAAATTTATATTCTTTACTAATTTGATTTGGAAATATGTTCTTCAAAATGGACATTTCCATAGTAAATGCATTTGCAATGAACTTATTTTGTTATATTCTACGTAAAAATTCTTCATCAGTAAGCATGCTGACTTTTTATGTTCCCTACATATGGAAAAAAGACAAACATGTCAGAGTAAAATGACTATTTGATCTCCATAACAATTGTATTTTTCATTGTAAATTCATAAATGAGTAGTGTGTTTTTACAGATCACTGTCAATGTCTAAAACGGGGCCTGATATGTAGTAGATGTTTAATATATATTTGTTTATTTCATTTGTTTTTTGACTTTCCTTTCCTTTTTTATTTCTTTTTGTATAGAATGCTATAATTCTTTAACAAAAACTAGGAATCCCAATTACCCTATGTCGAGGATCATTGATATGACTCATTTTCTGACTTATCAAAGTAAAGAGATTGACTCTACATGGTACTCATTTCACCTTGGAGAAATATTCCTTGGTTGTCAGTGATATTTTCCTGGGTGATACTAACCATTTTTTTTTTTTTTATGACAAGAACATCTGGACACAGTAAGTAGAGGAGGTATGCTTTAAAGGTTTTATGTGGGTATTCCTCCATAAGAAGTTTGTTACTATTGGACAAATGGAAGTTTGTATCAATGAATTTAACTGCATAACTGAAAGATTTTTACAAAATAGGATACCTTTGCAATTCCTTTAAAATCTTGAGATTTAGAGACCCTTAAACTTAAAAAAGTGAGCCAAGCTTTTGGCCACCATAGATAAAATGTGGACAGAATTTACTCCACACACACACTTCTATTCTGAAACAAAAATGGAAAAATTATATGACACAATGTTTTCCATTAAGTGACCATTAGGCAATAAGTAACAATGAGCTATAAGTGATGAAAAACACATGAGATGAGACTAATTATTATTGAGACTACTCCCTTGAGTTACCGGAGTGATGTACAGGGAGGGGACTCCTAGACAAGCCCAAATGACTCCCTAAGTTGAACAGGTAAAGATAGAGTTCATACAAGAGAGCACAGGACAGTACAGAGCTGAACTGGAAAGAATTTTAGATAACTCTAACAGAGTCCCCTAAAATATTCAGCTGAGTACTGATCAGTGAGTGTGTATAAGGAAACTACCCAAGGTTGGGGAATGAACTTCCCAAAAGGATTTGAGGGAACAATGACAGGGCATCACACAGGGGTTAGATTTCCTGTTCCCATCAGCCAGATTGAAAATGTCATGGTAAAGTACCCATAAAGATTTTGTCTCCATAGTTGCAATTATCTCCAGACTGAGCACGATTGTGCTTATGGTTAACAAACCATAAAACTCATAATGTTCAAAGTCTTTTCAACATACTTAACTTTGTACCCCCCAAAAAGTCAAGAATCTATATAGAAATATGAGCATATTCAAAAATCCAATAAGAGAAGATTAACAATTGCTGACATCCAATCAAAAATTTACCAAACATGTAAAGATACAGGACAATACAAACCAAAATAAGAAGAAAAACTGACCACTGACAGAAATGTTACAGTTAGCAGACAATGGCATTACAACTTTATACTTGCATTTCTTTCTTTCCAAAATGTAAAGAGAGATAGGAAGAATATATAAAAAATATCCCAAATCAAACTAAAAATGAAAACTACAATGTGCGATGTGGAAAATAACAACATTAATAGCAGATTAGGTACTGCAGAAGGAAAGGGTAGTGAAATTGAAGACATGACAATAGAAATGATCCACAAAGGAAAGGAGAGCGAAGAGAATAAAAATAAACAAACAAAAAGTGAGCACAGCATGAATGAACTGTGAGACAACTTTTAACAACATAACATAGGTGTACTTGGAATGCTCCAAGGAATAGAAGCAAAGAAGACATAGAAGAGGATCAGGAAACAAAAGATTCAGAGAAATAATGACCAAAATGCCTCCAAATTTGAAAATAACTATAAAGCCACAGATCCAAAAAAATCTCAATAAACTAACTCCAAGCACAAGAAATAGGAAGGAAACTACACAAAGGTAAATTATAATAATTGCTCATGTCCAGCAATAAACAGAGACTCCTAAATGTAATCATAGGTAAATTATATGCAAAGGAACAAAAATAAGGATGAGAGATTTCTTGTTGAATATAATGCAACCATGTGTCTATACCAATTATTGTACACAAATATTCATAGAAGCTTTATTTGTAATATCCTCACACTAGAAACAGCCCAAATGTCCATCACAACGTGAATATGTACCTGTGTTATATCCATGCAACGGAATGTTGCTTAGTAATGAAAAAGAGTGAAATATTGATATATGCTATAACATGGATGAATCTCAAAATAATTATGCAGAGTGAAGAAGACAGAGAGAAAACAAGCAAAGTTGACCTTTGAACAACACAAGGGTAAGGGGGACCAAGCCCCTGAACAGTTGAAAAATCCACATGTAATTTTTGCCTCCCCCAGACTTAACTACTAGTAGTTCTGATAAATAAATAGAGTGGAGGGAGGAATATATTTAAAGGGCCTAAAGAGAACTTTCTAAGGAGGTGGATGTTTCATTGTCTTAATTTTACTAATGGTTTCAGAGGCATATACATTTGTAAAAACTTACCAGATTGTATAGTTAAATATGTGTAATTCATTGCACGTCAATTATAATACAATAAAGCCATGGGGGGTGGGTAGTGACCAAACTTTCTGATGGAAAAAAAAATCACCTGAACACATTTTACCAATGTATGTATGCCACCAATAAAACATCAATAAATTTAATCTAATAATTGATATATTTAATTATAGTCATTAGAAAACTATAGGTTTTTACAATTTCAAAATATGTTAAAATTTAGATTTATAAAATATTATTTTTTATAGCTGGGAGCAATCTTAGAGAGTACCTAGTTTGAAATCCTCAATTCTTGAGCCACAGTCTTAGAATTTAAGGGACTTGGCAGGAGTCATGTAGAATACCACACCCATATTTATTCTGTCACAGATAGGAAACCCAAGTACATGAAGCTTACTGACTCGTGAGAAAGTATCTCCTGATTCTCAGTTTAGAGCTGTTTTCATTTTTATCATATTGCCTCAGTTAATTTCTGTATCATATTCTTGAATATTTTCAATTTTGTTTTTCTCAGAACACAATGCCAGTATATACTGGCACTGACTTTGTCTCAATTAATACAAATTGTTAAATTACGACCATTTGTCATCTGGTGAAAAATTTAAATGCTTCATTTAGGGGCACATCATTATTTCAGCAAATTTATGAAATTTTATCTCTATTTTCATTTAATTTTTGAGCTCCTCATTCCTAACATTCCTAATGAACTCTTTTTAGAGTTCTTCTGCCTTAGACGATTTGGGGACTTCCATATTTGGACCCCAATTACCTCATGGCTTTCTTTATTCCTATACTTCTTTAGGTCTTAAATTAAACTGCTTGTATTTCCCCCAAAGAAAGCACCAGACATTTATTTTATGTGTCTAAAATATTCCTCCTCCTGATATGTATTTGTCGAGATCACACCTGTCCTAACATTTCAGATGCCACTGTCCACCATCTCTATCTAACACGCATTGCCTCTTCATACGAACCACAAGTAGTATCTCCTTTCCTTGGATGTAATTGTGCAGTCCTCTCCTTAGAATATGCATTAGTTTTGACTAAAATATCTACACCTGCCAATATAAAAATAAAAATAAAAATTTATAATAAATAAACTTCCCGTATGCTCATGTAAGGATATTGAATGGTGAATGTGATTGTAATACAGGAAGTAAACCTAAAAGAGTGTAGCCTTCATTCATATTGTAGTCCCTCTGGCTTCCGAAAGCCAGAATTTTTATGTAATTCATTTTATTTTCTGTCTTTCTGCTACAGAATGTAAAATGAAGAAAAATTCATTTCTCTACTGTAGATACCAGAGGCAGTTAATATGCAGAACTGAAGGAGAATTGAGACTCCTGAGCTTTCACATATTGGTATGAAACTGTATGATAATTAACAGGAAAAACAACTATGTATATTTGTTTGATGAAAACTTGGTGATTAAGCCAAATTATAAACATAGCAAAATTTTTCAATTTTTGTACCAGTATGAAACACATAAAGCTGTCTAAAGTAGTCCACCAAAGAGGATGTTCCAGACAGGATCAGATTGAAAGCAGGTATGGTATTCATATCTGAATAAGAGTTTAGTGACCCATTTGTTAACTAAAAGAGATTATAGAGAATCACACCGTGTTTCATTTTTGCATGAAATAGCTACACTCCAATTAACTGTTATTTGCGCTTTGGGAAATATTTTTTTTTTTTTTCACTCTGAGTCATGTGACCTCAAGGGACACAGTAGTGGCCACTGGTCTACCTCTGGTTCCAGATCTCATGTCTCTTTCATCTCCCTGCCTCTAATCATAGGAAAGTTATTCCCCACATGATTCCAGTATTCTCTCACGACTCCACATTGGGCTTTTAAGCCAAAGACCAGGATGTTAAAACATATTCATTTGCCGGTCTGGGTCTTCTATACTCTTTGTGCCTCACATTGAGGGTGGTTGGTGGAGAACAGAGTAGAGATAAATAACATCTTAAACTTTAATTCCTCAAAATAATTCCTCAAAACAATCATAGCACCTTCAATTTGCTAAAAGCTTAGGAATCATTTTTACATAAATAATTTCATTTGATCATAACAACAATATTTTGATGCAACTATGTGAATTATTATCATTCTCATTTTGCAAATGTTCTGAGCCAGGCCTTGTAATAAGTACTGAGGATACATTGTTTAACAAAATTGGCATGGTTCCTGACCTCATGGGAATTATAGTCCCATGAGTGAACTGACAAATTACATACTTACAAACTATGATAAATCTTGTGAAGAAAGAAATAATATTGCAGGAAAGAGGGGAATAGGAGGAAACAATTTTGTTTTGGGAGTCATGGAAACCCTCCCTGAGGTGGTTCCAATAAAGACGAGACACCAGGGAGGAGAAGGACCCAGTCACATGAAGAGTAGGGGGGAAAGGTTTCCAGTTTCAGCAAATCACTCCAGGGATGTTCTCAAGTTATACATTTAGTTCAGATAGTAGAGCTGATATTTAGCAGAATTTTCTGAAAATGATAATTAACATTTTATAGCTGTTTTCAAAGTGCTTTCATGTGTATAATCTCGTTTAATAATCACGCTATGAGGTGGAAAACTTGGGAATGATTGATTGATGGGTAGAAAATTTTCTATCCTCCTTTTGACTTAGACTATATTATTAATTGTGAGGGAAAACAAATCTAAGATTAGGTAAAAGACATTCTGAGTGGAATATGCATTGTTTGTAGGTAAAATATTCAATAAGCTATTTCCCATTTGAACAATGTTGAGAATGAAAGCATCCAGCCAAGTATTCAGAACGTGTGATTAGATGCTAATCATTTACCTTCACTGAGCCCACACTGTGTTTAGAGCTTTACGTGAAGTATTTTAAGAAGAAAAATGATTTCCCAGGGAATAAGTTAAGTTTTAAAACATTCTAAGAATTGTCAGTGAGGACTGGGTGTAGACACACACATATTTAAATATTTCTAAGCAATATATGTGTGTGTATATACCAAAATGTATTTATACATTTTTAAATTGCTCTAAGCAATATGTACTGCATACATGAAAATGTGTTAAAATATATACATAGTGCTTACAGTTATTCTAAAGTGTATATATAATTGACTGACCATAAACATGACCAAAAATATGTTTTAATTCATAACTTGTACCAAATTTCTCTCCATCTATTAAAAATAGCAATCATATTAACTTACCTAAAAAGTAGCCAATTAAATTTACATCTTAGTAGAAATTATGACTTAAAAGAAACACTATTAAAAGATAGGCATTTTCATTATTGAATTTTAAAAACATCAGGCTATGTACTTTGCTGATGTAATTTATTTATATAGTACATTTATCCAAGTAATAATTCCTATAGACATTCAAGATATCATCTTTATAAATATTCTGCATATTCTATGTTCAAAAGTAGAAGTATGCATAAAACTATCCATTTTATTGTCTATATTTCTATGTCATGTTAAATAAACTCCCTTTCTGCAACTCAGGAAACCTTATAGTCTTTTCTCCATTTAGCAACCAAAGTGGTCTTTCTAAAACATAATGAACATGTGAGTATCATGGATTTAAAGAATACCAATACACAGATATGTAGAAATGCTAGGTGTGATTGGTTAATTTTGACTGTCACTATACTATGTAACTCCAAAGTTCAGAACCCTTCACTGACAGACAGCCTATCTCACTAAAGGTGAAAGCCTAAGTATTCCAGAAGCCCACACCACCGTATACTTTGCTCCCTTGACTCTTCTTACTGTATCTTGTTAAGCTTCCTGCTTGCATTCTCTATTGTTGCCACAACGGCATCCTGACAACTGTTGGAACACAGCAAAAATGCTCTTATCTCAGGATCTTTATACTTGCCCCCTGTGCCTGGGGGATTCTTCCCACAAACCTACATTTGATTTTCTCCCTCATCTGGTCAAATGTCATCTTAGCAGAGATATCTTTATTCACTACTCTAAACCTGGAGCACACACTCTCCCAGTCTTCTCTAGCTATCTTATTCTGTTTTATTATTCTTCTTGATACCTATCGCCATCCAACAAAAATTTTATTATTTCTATTTTTCTTTTTCTGCTTATTCTGCTGTAATAGAAACCCATGAAGGCAGAGACTTTGTCATTTTGTTTTGTGCTAAATTCCCAGTCTGAGAGAAAGTAGGCACTCAATAAATATTTGTTGAATAGTTGAAAGAGTGTGATGTACAGAGAAATATTATGATCACAGTTAACTCTTCATAGAAATAGGTTTTCTATGTAGGAGTAAGACTATGTTAGCAATTTTTCCAATACTTTCCTCTTTTGGGAACAGTGGTATAATCTGTCCTCACAGTGTAGAAACAAACAGTGAAGGAAAGAGGATTTTACCTATGGCCCTTTTGGGGATAATTCAATCTAATGGCGTTGAGTCTTGGAAAATTATCCAATGTTTTCTAGAAAGACATTCATACTCTGCCTATCTACACATGAAAATAAATGTTAGTTCATTCAAGTTAAAGAGAAGAAAAAGTAAATATGATGGATAACATTTCAAATGATCTAGAATAAACATAAGAAACCAGCCTAGAGCAAGAATGAAACGGACTCATTTGGCCAAGATAGAGATCTTTATTTAAACATCATTCATCTCCCGTAACGGAGAGAGGCGAGCATTAATGAACGCAATGGGAAAAGCAGCCCATTTTCAGAGAAGTACACACATTTATTTACTGTTTTAACTCTCCAATAGGGGAAAAAATCATAGGTCAAATAAGTAAAGGACCTTAAATGTTACCCAGAGCACTGTCATTAGCAGAAGAGAAAACTGAAACCTGGAGAGGCAAGAAAGACACAGAGCAGACTAGTACAGGAGCCAAGGTCATCAGAGTTTGCTCCTCATTCTGGACGCAGCCACGCCATTGCATGCTCATCTCATTACAATGCAGAATAAAGTAACAAGTCATTCAAAATAAACTTTACAAGTCATAGGTAAGTAAGGGTAAGGGCAAAGCAGTTTGCATCTGGCAAAAAAATAGATAAACACAATGAATCACAATAAATAGAATAATCAGAGCTGCTGGAAGGAACGGTGACAAATTCACATATTGTGAAGAATCGAAAATGTTCTTACTAGAGCAGGTATTTGTTGCTCAGAATCATTTGACATTAAGACGTACCATTTTTTACAGTTTCAGATGGCCCAAAAGCTTTCTTAATGTTTGAATAAGCCTGGTTATTAAAAAGTTTAGTGATGAATTTCATATGTGTTTTTGACTTTTCTGCCTTCCAAGTCTCCCAACACTGTCTTGTCCGTCACCACCCTATTTTTCTATTTGGTATAAAATTTTCATAATAACTGACATAAATACTTATGCTAGAATGAACAGTTATGGAAATGCCTCCAATTTCACAAGACACAAAATGAAGACTTGTGAGTGTAAATTATACCAATAAGGTCAACAGAAGAAAACACAATTTGTGCATATTATTTCATTTTTAATAAACACTACTTTTGTAAAAAAGAGGTAATTTTACATTTCCAAAACTGTGCTTTTTAATTAGAGCATTTATTAGAATTGTGAGATGTTTTATATTATTATATGGCAAGTTTCTTGAAGAATAAAATAAACAACAAAATATATGTAGTAAATATTATAAAAATTTCCATTGTACAAATACAAAAAGACTTTAATTGATTTTATTTTATTATTTCTTTATCTTCATTAACTTTCTGCAAAATTAAATAATAGCTGATACAAACAATAATAATCAAGGCACATTTTTTTCCTTCATATGACACTGTCACATAATTCTTAGATTAGCTTGGGTCCCTAAGATATATTTGTAGTAAACTCTTATATGATTGTCTACTTTAAGTGGTAGCAAAGTAAAGCATAGCCAGAAGAAAATATTAAAATTATTTAACCAAAATGGACAGATGAGAAAATACATTAAGACAGTGAGGAAAACACAATAGGCTTTGACTGACATGGTGCGCAACAAGAGCTGATGTGCAGATGCTAAGAAGTAAATACAGGTATTCTCCATTTCCACTCAGGATAAAAGGGAATGACTTAAATTTCTATACAGGGTATGCAACAGAGTTATTTCATGAATATTTAGACTACATGAGTTCCAAGAAGGTGGCATGTGATCAAGAATGGCTATAAAGTCCACTCTTCAAGAGCAGATAGAATAACTAGAAGAAGCAACAGAATATTTGGAGGAAAAGAGATTCAGTTATGACATAGAGGAGGAGGCAGGATGGTTTAAAAAAAAATACCCAGGAAAGAGATTTGGTGATAACCTTTTCTGACTAAAGTAAAAGGATGGTTTGACTCTTTGGAGTTTCAGTTGATGGAAACTCAAAAGTAGGTTCTTTGTTTTAGCACGCACGTGACCCATACGGGCTTACATTGGTAGTTTTAAACAATTGGCTGCAAAGTTCTACAGAATTCTATCCCTGGAGGAAGTGACACTAAACTGTCAATTTCTAGGACTGCAACTGAGACTGTGAGTTTTTCCCCTCTGATATTTTGTAGGAATGTCATTCCAGACCATGGGCTATGTATAAGCAGTACCAACACATGCTATCTGTATAGTTAAGATACTAACTGCAATGGAACTAACTACATGGTTAAATGTATTCAAAATTCCAAATTAAATGAAAGTTGTTTAATTGAAAATCACATCAAAATTTTAAAAATCATATAGTATATGAGTGAGAAAGTGCATCATAGTCTGTATTAATGTTTAAAACCAGAAGCCATAAATCTAGGAGCCACTTGAAAAATGAATCAAGGTGTTAGTTGGAGAAATGTCTGAAGCGTCACATGATTTTATAATAATTGCATTTAATCTGAAATATAAATATATAACATTTTTAAATAAAGAGAAACACACTACTCTTTGACAAGGGAAAAAGAAAAGAGGAAATCAAGTAGTTTATTTGTGGGCACATTGATTCATGCAGATGCACTACTAAAAATGATTGCATAGAAATCAAGAAAAAAAAAGTAATTACCAGAAGCTGACATTTTGAAATAGACATACAGTTTTAAAGACTGACATCTATTGCAAATTAGAACTATTGATGGATGTATTAAATTTTATTTCAACAAAATTTTGGAGGCTAATATGCTAAAGACCTAAGAAAATAAATAGCATATTAAATTCAGAACAAGCTTTATTTTTTTAACTTTTTTATTTATTTATTTTTTTTTACAGCTAAGAGTAGGCAGGAAAATTGTAGTTCACTCTTAATTATAGAGTTGCAAAAGCAATGCTGTAATTAGAGCTGTGAAAATTGTCTGGCGACAAATTTTCTTTGTAGTTTGAAGGAGTGAAAAGTCCTATTGATAGTATTTGATATGAGTTTCATCAAAGTACACCAAAGGGATACACTAACTTAATATTTCTCTAACACTTTGAATATGATAACTGCTAATTGTTATCATTTTAGTATGTGGCAGCCATTTTTTAATATCCAGGCTTATATCTATAAAAGTTTTACCACTTTCCTTTCATATCTGGAATTTTACATTTAGAAAATTAGAGGCATTAGCAGAATACAAATACCAGCTGAACACTGGAGTCAAAGTTTTTACCCTCTAATTTTTATATCACATCAAAAGTATTCTCTGCTTGTAAACAGTAAACATCAAATGATTTGTAACTAATTATCATCTGATCCAATTCCTGTCTTCAACAAAGAGTATATCCAAACTGTGTAAAATAGATGGCTACCTTGTAGTCTAAAAATCTTCAGAAAGTTTCATGTTAGCTTGTGCCAGTGTTAATTATTTTTATTAAGAGGATGATTGATTCCCTAATATATTATAACCCTCACTGAGTCAACTTCCAAAACTCTAGAAATAAGAAGATGGATTTATTTATTTATTTCAAAATATTACAGGGGTACAAATCTTTTTGGTTACATGTATTGATTTTGTTATGCTTGAGTCAAGGTTATAATTGTGCCTATCACTCACATAGTGTTTATAAAAAGATGGATTTAATTTCAATTTTAAAATTAAATTTCTTTATTTGGTCTTCCTGGTTTAATTAATTTTTTTTCTTCCAAAAATTTTATTGGGGGAAAACTACAAAACATTTACAGTACAATGTTTACAGTCACAATTTGTAGTGAGCTGATTTCCCAAAATATATTACCACTCAAGTTGACTTATCTTGTTACATTCAAAAAC
>CAUYRT010055848.1:0-40157 GCA_963574885.1 Lepilemur ruficaudatus
GGTCAATTCTCTCCCTTTCAAAAAGAAACATGTTCCACTTTCACTCATTACTGTACAATCACACACTGAGAAATCATTTAATTCAAATACAGTCACTACTAATTATTTTTTAAAGAAAAAACACAAATGAAGACGGACACATTGACATCACGCAGGTATATCTCTGCACATCTGTAGCCAATACAAAGCAAACATCAAGAAATAATGATCTCTTTAGACTTAACCAATTAGACAAGGCTTGACAAACTCACTCGCTGGATCTGTGTATATGTACATAGGCAGTGATTATATCATATGAGACTTGGCTCATTTGCTAAGTTTTCAAATTTTATATTTGTAGTAATAGAAAACTGTGATATGAAACTTTGGAAGATTAGTGTTTACTGTGAACCTTTAAAATGTAATGCAGCTAAAGAAATCTTCACAAATGGTAAAATGTGTTTAAAAGGTGAATTTATCAAAAATTTGTTCGCAAATACCAATTATTTGCAAAAAAAACCTTGTAGTTTGCTGTTTTTTTTCCCTCACTGAGTTAGTGACTAACAACAAAGTCTGAGTAAGTTAGAGGAAAATAAGATAAATAGCATCACCATTTACCTAAACCTAAAATAACAGAATTTAAAAATCCAGCAATTGTTTATTTCCAGTGAGTTTGCTAAACAGAGATCTAGTTGGCAAGTCTTTAGGAATTTTACACTGTCTGACCCACATTGCCAAGCTTCATTTCAGGCACAGACCACCTTAAAAGCCTTGTAGTGTTTGCAGCTTCAAAAACCTAACGAAGTTATAAAAGAAATCAAATGACAGAAAAGGTTCTCCCTCCTCTTCCAGTGGCATTATAAATAGACAAAAGGCACATAAATATGGGAAGGTGCAAGAAATAGGAACAAAGCTAAAGGAGGAGGTTTAGGCTTTCATTCCTATCCCACCCAAGGAGCTGGGCTTCCAAATTACTTTTGTCCCAGTAATTTGTGAAAAAACATCTTTATAAAATGTCTACCATTGTCCAAGTAGGAAGTGATCAGCCTTGTAAAACTGCAGCTCATTAACCAAGATTGACACAATCCCATCTACTTTTTAAAAAGGAAGACACCATAATTTCTGAATACTTTTCCCAGTAATATTTTCTCCCTCTCCAAACCCTTCAAATACCACAGACTGTTCTTCAAAGAACAAAAAAAGTCTCCAGTATGAAAAGTTCAATTAATTTTAGGTATGTCCCGAGACGGCTGTAACACCAAATGTTCCCACGGTGATCTCTTTGTTTCCTTTGATTATATCATGAAGACTCGGCAATGATCCCGATTTAGTCTGTATTAGAGTTTTTATCAATTTTCCTTGGTCTTGGACTTTAGATCGCCTTCGTTTTAAGGCCCTCTTCTCAGTTTTTGTCTTTTGAGACTGTCCATTACACAGACTTGTGCAAGCTGAAATGCCACAAAAATAGGACTCTTCTGACTGTGATGAAGTTTCTGAGCTTCCTTCAGATGGAGGACCCTTATAAGAAGAGTGATAAACTTCCCCTATATTAGAAAAATCTCTCTGGTTCGTAAAGGGCTTCCTTCCTTTTATGTCTCCATTGGCTATAGGGTGCAATGGATCTGCAGACTTTATGGTCTCAATTTTTTCAATTTTGTACTTGCAGCGTTTCTTCTACAATACAAGTAAAACAAAGGTTAGGAAAGAGAACTCCCACAGTTACCTTATCAGACATCTAGATAGCTGAGCTAATGGAGAAAAGTTGCCACCTCCTGGTGAAAAGTAAAACAGCATTACAAACAGCATACATAGACACACACACAGTCATGTTCTGTACAGCTACTATCATCACCTTCCCATTCTGTAAATACTATTCAATCAAAACTCTTTAAATTTCTTACCTGCTACCTGTGATTCAGGGAGTGATAAAAACATCTGAATACCTACTATGTGCCACATATTGTACAGGCTGCTTTCATATATATCTAACTTATTAACCCTGAAAGGTGGGTATTTTATCCTTGGTTCCTAAATGAGAAAACCAAAGTTCAGAGATTTGGCTCCTTGCCCAAGTTACAAAGTGGTAAGTGCCTTGGTTAGAATTGAATCTTAGGCTGTTTGACTGTAAAGCCCAAGTTCTTTCCCCTAGAGATAATTCTTGCTAATCAAAATCAGTATAACCTAATGTGAAAATTATTGAAATAGTGCATGCACTGTGCCTGGCATGTATTAGATACTCAATTAATAATGACTATCATCCAAGGATCAGCAAACTTTTTCTGTTAAGGACTGGATAGTAAATAGGCTTTGCAGGTCACACACTGTCTCCCTTGCATATTCTTTGTTTTACTTTATATCCCTTTAAAAATGAGAAAATTCTTCTTGGCTCCTGGCTCACACAACAAAACAGGCCACAGGCCACATATGGCTTGTGGGTCACAGTTTGCTGATCGCTATAAACACCATTACCATGATTGAAAATAAACATAAGTTAAGGACTACTTAAAGGTTATGTTAAACCTTTCAACCTATTTCTTCACTTATTATCACATAACATACCAATTAACTTAAAAATAAACAAAATATTACCTTTTTTTCTGGAGAGAACTTAAGGGGTTCTACAATGTACAAATCATTTGGATCTACTGTAAGAAAAAAAGCAGATGTAAAATGAAAAGTGGATTATGTTACAATTAAATACTAAAAGAAAAAATTATCCCTTAGTGATTTTATTAACAGAACCAATTAATTTATATTTATACCAAGTTAACTATATATTCATACATTTTAAATTAGTAAGCCAAAAGAGGCAAGGTGGGAGATGGTACCATTCTTATTTTGGATCTTCAAATAACTGAACTTCCTTGTAAGTTCTTATACTTAACAAGTATAACTTACGATATATATCTATACTTTCTTAAGTTTTTATACTTAACAAGTATAATTTAACCATATATAACTATACTGCCTTAAGTTTTTAACCAGTATCTCGCTATCAACCAACACAGTAAGGATTTTTCTTTGGTCCCTACTTTCTTACCTGATGAGAAAAATAACATTTCTGGATAAGCTAACACCAAACCTACAGATCATTTAAATATTTTCGAAAAGACTAAACTCTACATTGTTTTGACAAGGTGAATTAACAATGTGCAACAAGCAGCTGTGATCACATAAGGAAGCCAGTTAAGGGAACATACATATAAAAAGAAATCCAAGAAATTTTTTTCTGTTTATTACTATGATCAAAACTATGAACTCCAAAACCTAAAATAGCTTGAAACATGCAATATATATAACCAAGCAATAATAAACAAACACTTTTGGCATAGCAAGAAAAGTAGATCTATTAGTTTTAGTTAAAAGTTTCTAAGATTTCATTACTTTAAGCACATTCAGGATATCCCTACCCAACCCCCACACTGCCAAGATAAGCACACATATAAAATAGGGGCCATGAGACTTTAGTCCTATTCAACCCATTAAAAGTAAACAATTTAAGTAAGACAGAGACAGAAATTTATAAGTAGCAAATTTAGTATAAAACCTTCACTCACATACAGGAAATTTCTTAATTTAACACAATTCAACCAATTATAATTTTTTACATTATCCTTAGAGATTTCTTCAGAAAGTCTTCAAATATATGAAAACATCAAAACATTCCTCTAAACAGTCATTTCTATCAGATTACTAATCTTAAATTGCTTTTTTAAAAAAAAACATGATGTCTACTTCCAGGAATGGTTATATTATTCAGATCAACCTCTCAACTAAAAGCAACTAACTATGCTGGGTTTAAAAAAAAAAAAAAATCACTAAAAGCATTTAAGAGCTGCCAAGAAAGTAAATAATCCCTAGGTTAAAACTGAAAGACAAGTAGGAACTCAGACAGTCAAGTGGAACACAGAAGTCATTTTTGTTCTGAGAACATTTGCCAATGCAAAAATACACGAACTCTGGATGACAGTATCAGAAGGGAATGCATCAGAAATCAGATTCCAGAGCCCATCCAAAGTAGTAGTCTAATAAGATACCCTCTCCCTCTATACAGGAAGCTGGGC
This sequence comes from Lepilemur ruficaudatus, assembly GCA_963574885.1. Lineage (NCBI taxonomy): Eukaryota > Metazoa > Chordata > Mammalia > Primates > Lepilemuridae > Lepilemur > Lepilemur ruficaudatus. Next base: position 4,044 of record CAUYRT010055848.1, read on the forward strand.
CTCCCAAAGACTGTATCTTCAGAGAAAGAATAAAACCATTCATGGACTTGCAGGCCAAACGCCTATCATCTGGTAGTACAATAAAGCTCAATCCATGAATGTAAAGTGAATACAAATTCCCTCTGGAGTAAGAACCTATAGCCCTCAAATTATCCCTACAAATAATTGCTCAAAGAGAAGGAGTAGCACATAAAGACAAAACACATCTTGAGCAAAAGCCTACCTAAAAAGACAATTAATGAACAGATTCACAAAAAAAAAGATGTTAAAACTATCAAACACAAATTATAAAGACAATTACGCTTACTATGTTTAAATAAGAAACAAGCTTGAAAATATCTGCAGGAAACCTAAAATAAGAAAAAAAGACCTGAATGTTTAAAAAAAAACTATAAATAGAACTCCTAGGAATGAAAAAAAAATAACTGACACTAAAAAATCAATGAATTAATTTAATAACACACTAGACACAACTGATTGCTGGCTTAGAAGACAGATCAGAAGAAATCATTCAAAATACAGCAATAGCCAGGTGTGGTTGGCACACATCTGTCATCCTAGCACTTTGGGAGGCAAAGGGGGAGGATCACTTGAGGCCAACCTGAGCAACACCGTGAGACTGCATCTCTACAAAAAACCAGAAAATTTAGCCAGGCGTGGTGGCATGCTCCTGTAGTCCTAGGTACTCATGAGGCTGAGGCAGGAGGATCACTTGAGCCCAGGAGTTGGAGGCTGCAGAGAGCTATGATGATGCCACCACACACTAGCCTGGGCAACAAAGCAAGACTGTCTCAAAAAACAAAACAAAAAATAAAAACACAGCAAAACAAGGCAAAAAGATGGAAAGTGGACAAGACAAAAAGGGTATATAGGGAGAAGGACTAACATGTTTAATTAAATTCAAGAATCTAAAAGAATGGGGCAGAGGTAATATCTGGGGGAGGGAATGATGGCAGATACCTACCAATCCAGAGATTCAAAGGGCCCAAGAAATCTGAAACAGGATTAAAGAAAACAAAACAAAAACAAAAACAACAACAAAAAAACACAGTATTTTAAGTTTAGGGGAACTAATGACAAATTAAAGATCTGAAGAATAAAGAAATTAGTAGATGTGTGGGTAAATTTACATAAACATTAAATGTAAAAAGTAATAATAATACCTTAAAATTAAGCAAAAAAGAAACAGAACTAAATAACAATAATAATAATATATAATAAATCAGGTTGGGGATAAGTAAGAGTTTTAAGATCTTTGTATTGTACATGAGGAGGTAAAAGTATTGATTAACTTTAGACTTTGGTAAGTACATATAGTTTCCAGGATAACCAGTAAAAGAACAAAAACAGCCTATAACTTCCAACCTACTGACAATAAAAAGGCAATAAATATCTACTTCCTCCCCAACAAAAAATCTTAATGAAGAAAAGAAAGGAGGGAAAAAAGAACAGACAACAGGCAAAAGATAAGATATGAACACCTTTGCACTAATACATTTTAACATTCAGATGAAATGAATGAGTTCCTGAAATTTATAATTTAAAGTGACAAGAAAACCCAATTCCTAGAACCTGAGTTTAAGTTCCAAAATTCCTTTTACAAAAATTCCAGACCTACATATCTTTACTGATTCAAAAAAGAAATAAGAACAGGGAGAAAAAGGAACAGCATTACCTATCTAACTTTTATAAGCCTTACATATCAAAACTCAACATGAGAAATAAAACATTTCATGCCAATCTTATTCATGAATAATAGATGCAAAATTCTCAAATAGTTATCAAACATAATTATGTAAACATAACATATAGTACAAAATTCATACACATATATATCATGACCAACTGATATTTAAGAATGCAATAAAAGTTTAACATTAGAAAACAAATTAATGTAATTCATTTCTATAACCTAACAAAAAATGATCACCTCAAAAATGCTAAAAAAAAAAAAAAGTATATGGCAAAATTAAACAGATTCATGGGGAAGGGGAACTATTAGCAAGCTAGGAATAGAGGGGAACTTCCTCAGATAAGGGCTTATCTACAAAACATCTATGACAAATATAATGCTTAACAGTAAAACACTGAATGCTTTCCCTTTGGGAACAAGACAAAGATGCCTGTCAACCACTTCTACTTACCACTGGTGAAAATGCTACCATCACAGTTAGGAAAGCAAAGGAAATAAAAGCTATAAGGATTGGTAAAGAAGAAACAAAATTGTCTTTATTCTCAGAAGATGTACCTGAATTGACAGAAAATCAGAATAACCTACAAATGAACTACTCCAGTAAAACATTGTTTATATTAAATGTAAAAATCATATAAAAATCTAGGGACTTCTGGTTTCTGGTCCAGCATGTAGGATGCATAGAGGATGCCACTTTGTCCTAACAAGTAAAAAGCTGAACTGAAAAACCAACTCTTCTTAGATCTATCAGAGATGTGAGGTCACAGGGCAAACTATTATCCACAGACAGGTGGATACAGAGAATCACAACCTACTGGAGTAGTAATCCAGAAGTAGATACCTCTGAGGGAACCAGCACCTTGGTATGGAAACCTAAATTGTAATTGATGAACTGCTAGAGGCTCAGTGTGGACAAGACTGTGAGTTAAAAGCTCCAGGGGGGGACTGAGTCAGGGCAGGGTGGGGGGCGCCTCACTTTTATGAATTTTATTTCCAGGAGCACAACCAGATCCTTAGAATTTTGAAATATACCAGAGTATTCTTTTCTTCTTAACAAGGGCCGACTTCAAGAGAAACTATTTTACCAGAGCCTAATCTGCTAAGGTTTTAACAGGGTCTAACCTACCTGGGGAAAGAGAAATACTAGCGAACTTGTCCCACCTAGATGGGGTTGGAGGAAGGACTGAGAAGCACTGGCAAAGTTCACAGTCCCAGGTACAGGCTCACCAAAAGACTAAGACCTAATCACAAGCCTACAGAATGCTTTCCCTGACCCTACCCCGACCGCTACGTATTACTAAAGGCCTATTTACTCTTTCAACAAAAAATTATAAGGAATACTTAAAGGAAAAAAACACAGTTTGAAGAGACTAAACAAGCATCAGAACCAGAGTCAGGTATGGTAGAAATGTTGGGATTATCAGACCAGGAATTTTTTAAAAATTATGATTAATATTATAGGGGGAGATAACCTTGATTTTTTTCTGTCAAAGTGTCAGAAAGTAACACACTTTTATATACCTTATTGTGCCTGACTAGTCCGCCAACTTTAACTATTTAATACACTAAGAGCCCCCCACCTCCTCTTCCTTTGTGTCTTAGCCCACCAACTCTAAACATTTACTACACTAACAGCCCCCTACCTCCTCTTCCTTTATGTCTTAATCCGCCAACTTTAAATATTTACACTAAGAGCCCCCTACCTCCTCTACCTTTGTGTTTTAAATAACATACCTTAGGCAGTCGAATAAGAACAAAATTATGCGGTCAACATCACGGCCAATGAGATGAGACACAGCCATAGGTCTGTGTTAGAGATAAAAGGTAAAAAAAAAAAAAAAAAAAAAACAACCTTATAGTGCACGCTGGTTGGTTACTGACCACTAGGTGCCCTTCTGATCAAAAATAAAGGTTTTGCCTTGCTGAGATAATTTACAGTGTCTATTTTCTTAACAACACTGCAGGTCATTTTCAACAATATGCTAAGGGCTTTAAATGAAAAAAGCAGACAACATGCAAGAATAGATGGATAATGTAAGCAGAGAGATGAAAATTCTAAGAAAGAATAAAAAATAAATGCTAGAGATCAACAACACGATAACAGAAATGAAGAAAGCCTTTGACTGACCCATTAGTAGACTGGACATGGCTGAAGAAAGAATCGTTGAATTTGAGGATATGACAATAGAAACTTTTACAAACACTGAAAAGCAAAGAGAAAAAAAGGACTGAAAAGATAGAACCAAGTATCTAAGAACTGTGCAATAATTATAAAAGATATAAACACAAGGGGAATATCAGAAAAAGAGGAAGGGTCTATGGCCATACCACCCTGAACGCGCCCGATCTCGTCTGATCTCAGAAGCTAAGCAGGGTCAGGCCTGGTTAGTACTTGGATGGGAGAAAAAGAGGAAGGAATAGAAGCGATATTTGAAGCAATAATTACTGAGAATTTCCCAAAATTCTTTTGGTTTCTGAAGTCAGATCTAATTCTTATCTTTGCTCCTCTACTCTTCAAAAGTGAAGGAGAAATATTTTCTCAGACAAGCAAAAATTGAGGAAATTTGTTGCCAATACACCTCACTCGCAAAAAAATGTTAAAAGAAGTTTTTCAGAGAAAAGGAAAATTATATAGATCAGAAAACCGGATCTATATAGATTTAGAGCATTGGAAAAGGAAGATAAAAAAAATTCTATTTTTTTCATTCTTCATTAATTTAACACAGTGGTCCCCAGCATTTTTTTGGTCCCAGGGACTGGTTTCACGGAAGACAATTTTTCCACGGGAAGTGGGGTGGAGTTAGCTCAGGCACTGATGCACGGCCCAGTTCCTAACAGGCCACAGACCGGTACTAGGCCATGGCCCAGGGGCTGGGGATTGCAGATCTAACAGATAACAGTTTGTTCAAAATATTACAATAGCAACATTGTATCAAGTGTGCTTGTGTGTGTGCATGCATAAGCCTATGTATAAGTGAAATGAATGATAGCAATGATACAAGGGATGGGAAGGAAGGTTTAGGATTATTTTGTTAATATAAGGTACTCACACTACTTGTAAAGAGATACAGTGTTATTTGACAGTGGACTTGGATTAGTTGTAAATATGTATTGCAAACTCTACAGCAGCCACTAAAAAAAGTAAAAATGCTCAAAAGGCAGAAAAAGTGTAGCAAACAAAAATAGGAACAAAGAAACAAGGGCTACAAATACAGAACAGTAACAAATGTGGTAGATCTTCAGCCAAGTATAACAATAACCATTTTAAACATCAACAGTCTAAATACACCAATTAAAAGGTAGAGATTGTCCGAGTGAATCAAAAATCAAGACCCCAAGGGCCGGGCACGGTGGCTCACGCCTGTAATCCTAGCACTCTGGGAGGCCGAGGCGGGTGGATCGCTCAAGGTCAGGAGTTCGAAAAATCAAGACCCAAATATATACTGTCTATAAGAAAACCACTTCAAATAAAAAGATACATATAGGTTACAACAAATAAATGTAGAAAGATATACCAGGAGAATATAAACCAAAACAAAGCAGGAGTAGCTGTATTAATTTCAGACAGAGCAGACTTCAGATAAAGGATATCAGTGATAAAGAGGGGAGTTACATAATGATAAAGGGGTCAATACTTCAAGAATGGATAATAATCCTTAATGTGGATGCATCTTACAACAGAGCATCAAAATATGTGAGGCAAAAACTGACAGAACTGCAAAAAGAAAGTGATAAATCCACCATTACAGTCAGAGACTTTAATACCCCTTTATCAGAAACATATAAGTTCAGCAGGTAGAGGCTCAACAAGGACATGGAACTCAACAGCACCAAAATCTATTGTATTTCTACATACGAGCAATAAACACACAGACATACAATGTTCTTCCCAAACTGATCTGTAGAGTCAAAGTAATCTCAACCAAAAGCTTTTTTGGTTGGATGAAACATTTAGTAGTTGATTGTAAATTTACATGGAAATGCAAAGAGCCAATCACGGCCAAGAAACCCAATATAATTGATTTTCCATGTAAAATGTTATATCGGAATCCCTATCTAATACCATATGCACAAAAAAATCAATTCCAGTTGTATTAAGGATCCAAAAATCAAAGACAAAATAAACATTTAAAAGAAAATACAAGAGAATAGCACCCATAAGCCTGGAGTAAAAAATTCTGTTAAAACAAGAGATAAAGAAGCACAAACAACAATGAAAAAGATTTTGTAACATTAAGAGCTTCTTGTCTTATTTAAAAGACTCCTTGTAAAGAGAGTAAAAAGATAAGTCTCAAAGTGAAATGAGATATCTGTAACATATTTAACCAACCAACATATAGAATCCAAATCCTAAAAAGAATCATAAGCCATTAAAAAAAAGACAACCCAACAGAAGAACAGGCAAAACCTTTAAAAGGCCAAATGATCAAAAGGCATAATAAGGTCAACCTCATTAGTAATCAGGTAAATGCAAATTACAACTGCAATGAGGCTAACAAACATTTTATTTATGTATTTTTTCCGGTATATTATAGGGGTACAAATATTTAAGTTACATATATTGCCTTTGCCCCACCCAAGTCAGAGCTTCAAGCATATCCATCCCCAGACGGCGGTTAACAAACATTTTAAAACTTGAAAATTCCAAGTGTCAGCAAGAATGTAGAACAATGGAAACTCCCATAGTACTGGTGGAAGCATAAACTGATAGAAGCACTTTAGAAAAGTTTGTCATTATCTCATAACTTGCAGAGAAGCATAGACTACAAGCTACAACCCAGAAATTTTACATCTAGGTAATATTTCTAGAGAAACTCATGCAAGCATGTTCCAGTATGCAAACAAAAAAACATTTATAAATAGCATTATTTGTTAACAGCCCCAAGCTATAAACAATAACAGAATGGATGAATGTATTGTGCTTTAATCAGTCACTGAAATACTACACAATATTGAAAATGGAATGCAATTATGTATATAAACCTTTAAAATACAATGCTGAATGAAAAGAGACAAAAAAGAGTACATATAGTACAATTCCATTTATACAAAGCTCAAAGCCAGGCACAATTCAAATTATAGATAGTTGCTACTTCTGGGACCAAGAGTGCTAGCCATGTGGTATTTCTTCATCTGGGTGTTAGATACACAGATATTCACAGTATAATTATTCAATGACTTGTATATTTTAGTTTTATAAACCTTTTCATTTCTCTTTTATTTCACAATAAAAATGTATTTCAAAATCCAAACAATTTTGGTCTATCTGGATGGTCAATAAAAGTAACAGAGTTGCAAATCAAAGCATAAATTTGAGGAGAGAGAGAGGAAGAACATTGAGATGAAAATTTATAATGAATTACATAATTTATGTTACAACATGGGTGATCTAATTCCAGTTATTACACAATCTCAAATACTTAATAGGCAAGAAATTACGTAATTTGCCAATTCTGTATTAATACATATCAACTTTGTATAAAATACTAAGCTTAATATAAAAATAAGACATGAGACATTACTACTGATGCCACAAAAATAAAAAGGATTATAAAAAATTACTATAAACAATTGTACACCAACAAATTGGATAAACTCCTAGAAACATACAACCTCCCATGACTTATCTCAGCATGGTGGAGCACACCTGTAGTCCCAGCTACTTGGGAGGCTGATCGCTTGAGCCTGGGAGCTAAAGACCCTCCTGAGCAACACAGTGAGACACCGTTTTGGAGGGGAAAAAAAATGTGAAAAGACCAATAATGAGGAAGGAGGCTGAATAAGTAATAAAAAATTTCCCAACAAATAAAAGCCCAGGAACAGATGGCTTCATTGGAGAATTCTACCAAACATCTACAGAATCAACACCAATCCTACAATTCTTCCAAAAAATTGAAGAGGAGAGAACACTTTCAAGTTCACTCTGTGAGGCCAGAATTACTCTGATAACCAAAGGCCAGCAGACACTACCAAGAAAACTACAGACCAATATTCATTATGAACACTGATGCAAAAATTCTCAACAAAATACTAGTAAACCAAATTCAACAGCATGTTAACATGATTACACACCATAACTAAGTGAGATTTATTCCTGGAATGCAAAGATGGTTCAACATAAGAAAATAAATCAATAGAAAATACCACATTAACAGATTGAAAAACAAAAACCACACGATCTTCTCCACTGATACAGAAAAAGCATGTGACAATATTCAACACTCTGTCATGATAAAAATAGTCATCCCTCAGTATCAGGGGGATTAGTTCCGGCACCACCCAAGGATTCCAAAATCCTCAAGACGCTCAAGTTCCTTACATAAAATGGCATATTTGCATATAACCTACATACATCCTCCTGTATACTTTAAATTATCTCTAGATTACTCATATTACCAAATACAATGTAAATGCTACGTAAATAATTGTTATACTGTATTGGTTTTTTATTTGCATCATTTTTTATTGTATTGATATTTTTTAGTTTTTTTGCTCCCAAGTGTTTTCAATCCACAGTTGGTTGAATCTGTGGATATGAAATCTGTAGATACAGAGGGCCAACTGTACCAATAAATGAGTAATAGAAGGAAACTACCTTAACATAATAAAGGCCATTTATGAAAAGGACCACAGCTAACATCATACTTAATGGTGAGGCTGGGCATAGTGGTTCATGCCTGTAATCCTAGCTCTCTGGAAGGCCAAGGTGGGAGGACAGCTGGAGCTCAGGGGTTGAACACCAGCCTGAGCACAGTGAGACCCTGTCTCTACCAAATAAAAAAGAAAAACAAAAATTAAAAAAAAAAAATACACATACTTAACGGTGAAAGACTGAAAGCATTTCCACTAAGATCAGGAATAAGGCAAGGACGCCTATTCTTGTAGTTTCTGTTCAACATAGTACTGGAAGTCCTAGCTAAGGAAATTAGGCAGGAATAACAAAAGGTATCCAAATTAGAAATAAGTAAAATTATCTCTGTTCACAGATGACATGATCTTATATGGAGAAAACCCTAAAGATTTTTTTAAAAGCCTGTTAAAACTAATAAATGAATTCACAGCATAGTTGCAGGACATAAAATCAACAAGCAAAACTCAATTGCATTTCTAAACATGAATAATCAATGTTTTGATTGTTCAAACAATCAAATGTAGAAATAATCAATCATTGAAATAATCATTAATCAATAATTATGTAGAAATAATCAATCATTTCTAAACAATGAATAATCTGAAAAAGAAATTAAGAAAACAATTCTATTTACAATAGCATCAAAAAGAATAACATAATTAGGAATAAACCTAACCAAAAGGTAAAGACTTGTACACTGAAAAAACAACACTGATGAAAGAAATTAAAGAAGATACAAATAAATGGAAAGACATTCTGTGTTCATAGAATGAAAGCCTTAACATTGTTAAGATGTCTATACTACCTAAAATGATCTATAGATTCAATGCAATTTCTATGAAAATTCCAAGGGCACTATGTGCAGAAATAGAAAATTCACTCTAAAATTCTTATGAAATCTCAAGGGACCCTGAATAACCAAAAGAATTTTGAAAAGAACAAAATTAGAGAACTCATACTTCCAGATTTCAAAACACATTGTAAAGCTACAGCAATCAAAACAGTGTAGTAATTGGCATAAAGACAGATAGACCAATGGAATACAATAAAGAGGCCAGAAATAAACCCTCATGAATATGGTCAAATGATCTTCAACAAGAGTGCCAAAACCACTCAATGAGGAAAGGACAGTCTCTTCAACAAATAGTGCTGGGAAAACTGGATAGTCACATGCAAAAGAATGAAATTGGACTCTTACAACATACACAAAAATTAACACAAAATGAAGGCCTACATAAAGACCTAAATTTATAAAGTTCTTAGAAGAAAACAAAGGGGAAAAGTTTCATGATTTTGGACTTGACAATGATTCTTGGATATGACACCAAAAGTACAAGCAATAAAAATAAAATAGATAAATGGAACTATTTCAAACTTAAAAACTCTGTGCATCAAAGGACACAATCAACAGAGTGAAAAGGCAATGTACAGAATGAAAGAAAATATTTACAAAGCATACATCTAATAAGGGTTTATAATCCAGAACATAAGAACTCCTACAACTTCATAATAAATCAATAACACAATTAAAAACTGGGCAAAAGACTTGACTATACATTTATCTAAAGAAGATATACAAATGGCCAACAAGTATATTGAAAAGATGCTGGACACTAATCATCAGAGAAATGCAAATCAAAATCACAATAAGATATTACCTCACACCCATTTGGATGACTGCTACCAAAAAATCCCAGAAAATAACAAGTGCTGGTGAGGATGGGGAGTAACTGGAACCCTCTTATGCTGATGGTAGAATTATAAAATGCTGCAATAACTATGGAAAACAGTATGGAGGTGGCTCAAAAATTAAAAATAGAACTACCATATGATCCAGCAATCCCACTTCTGGCTATATATCCAAAAGAACTGATATCACGATCTTGAATAGGTATTTTATACTGTGTTCATAGAAGTACTATGCACAATAGCCAAGAGAAGAAACAACTCAAACTTACATCAACAGATGAACGGATAAAGAAAATGTGGTATGTATGCACAATGGAATATTATTCAACCTTAAAAAGGAAGGAAATCCTGTCACATGCTATAACATGGATAAAACTTGAAGATACTATGCTAAGTAAAATAAGCCAATCACAGAAAGACAAATACTGTATGATTCCATTTATATGAAAAATCTAAAGTAGTTAAATTCATAGAAACAGAAAATGGAATAGTATTTATCAGGGGTTAGAAGAGGAAAAGCGGGGAAGCTGTTGTTTCATGGGCATAGTTTCAGATTTGCAAGATGAAAACATTCTGGACGTCTGCTGTACAACAATGTAAATATAACTAACATTACTGAACAGTACAATTAAAAATGGTTAAGGTGGTAAATTTTATGTTTATGTGCTTTTTACCAATTAAAAACAAAACATACAAGACATGGTCCCTTCTCACAGAGCTTAGAAGTGAAAATAAGGCAAGTGCAAGATAGGTCAAATCAAAGCAGACTATGATAAATGCCATAAGAGATCTAATTCAAACAGGAGAAGAAATAAGTGAATTAACTAACACAAGAATCAGGATTAAAGTTAGTCCTGTACCTACCTACTATACTCAGCTTTCTTTACTTGTAAAGATAAACCAAGATGACACTGTAATTTAAAACAGAATTATCAGGTGCAAAAGGCTTCTATTTGATCTTAAAGAGTTAAAGAGGGCAGAAATTGTAAAAGAGCCATGATTTCACTTAATTTAAAATAAGACTAGATATACTGAGAAGGAAAAATATTCCTAACATTATTTCCTAATTGTATGAATATAGCTCAAATAAGGAATGCATATACACCCACCAGAATGGCTGAATACCAAAAATAGTAGATGTTAACTGGGATGTAGAGCAACTGGTGCTCTCATATATAGCTGATAGAAGGGCAAATCCACATAACACTCTGGAAAACTGTGTGGCAGTATTTACTAAAACTGACCATACATATACTATCATCCACTTCTAGGTGTATACCTAACAAAAATGTGGTTGGGTGCAGTGGCTCATGCCTGTAATCGTAGCACTCTGGGAGGCCAAGGCAGGAGGATTGCTTGAGGTCAGGAGTTCAAGAAATGCACACAGGTGTTCACTGAAAGATCTGTAATAGCCTCAAAATGAAAATAATCCAAATGTAAATGAATAATATGCAGTATATTTGTATAACGGAATACTGTATATAAATGAGAACAACAAATGACTACACTCAATAGCACGGTGAATCTCACAATAGTTAGAAGTTAGAACACTGACTACTCTGGAAAGCAATGGGTCACTAGTGACCAAAAGAGGCATAAGGAACTTTTTGAGGTGCTGGATAATGTTCTGCTTCTTAATCTGGGCATTGTTTACACAGCTGTGTTCAGTTTGTGAAAATTAATCAAGTTTTATATACGATAATTAACTTTCTTGTATGTAATACTTCAATTACAAATTTCACTTGCAAAAGAAAGAAAAAGAAAAGACAAAGCAGCAGAAAGGAGGAAGAGATTTATTAGCCCTAAGTAAACACACACGTAATGAGTTAAGTCTATAAAGCTCTGTGGTAACAGTAAACCAGTGAAGGTCAGAAATGATTACTTAAATGGTTAAATCAACCAAAACGTGCTACTTGGTTGGTTACTAAATCCTAAAGAAAGAGACAACAGCCAATGATTATTAAGAAAGCACTTGTAATTGAAATATGTAATAAATTTGATTATTTTAATATTGCTATGAAGACAAATTTCTAAGTCACTTAATAAGCATTAATTACAAAGATACTGAAATAGGAAAATAGCCACTTATTATACGTATATTTATTTAAATGGAAGTATTCATCGAGTGTTAGACAATGGAACCCAATTATAGGCTCTGGGGCTATATAAGAGAGACAAGACTTTTGCTCAGAAAGTGCCTCACAGTCCTAAACTAGAGACAAAAGGGGTCCTACCTGTACAAGAAGAGGAGGCAGATAAGCACAGGATGCTATGGGAGCACATTCAGGTTTTCCATATCTGTTGAACTTTCTCAAACACCCCTTTCTAAAAAGAAATACTTCTAAACAGGAGCATGTGCAAACAAAGCTACCAATTGCTAACCAAATAAACTAAGCCCGCCTCCCCACCCTCTGGACTTTTAGAAACAAAGACAGATATAAAATGTGAAAATGATAAAGTGGCTTTGACATAGAACAAACACAAAGGCTACTTGTATCCATTTTTTGATGCAGATGGTCACAAACATAATACTGACATTATACTTATGCCAGAAATAAGATAGTTTCATGTTTATATATACATATTGCATAGCCACAAAAATCTACCTTCTTTGCCAGTTAACTGTAGAGACTTGGATCTGATGAGTGGGAATGAAGTTCTTCTTTTCAAATTCATATCATCATAGGAAGAGAAACACCTAACATATTAAGAAAAATCAATATTGGGTAAAATGAGTAAACTACACATAAATATAACTGTAGTTGAGGCTAAATGGAGGCTGCTGAGAACTGTATATACCAATAGGTCTAACTCTAACACTCTAGTTATTGCTAATACAAGTAAAAAAACATTAAAGATCTTTGTCTGAAAAGTACTATATTAAAATACCTATTTTCCTCCTCCTTTGAATTTCACATTTGAGTTTCTTTCTCAATCAAAACATTTCAAGGGTTTTATGTACTTACTTTTAGTGTTTTTACTATAGTTCAAAGAGCCAATCAGACATAGAACCATCTCACTACCCCAGTGATGTTTTTAAATATTTTGGTATCAAGATAATCAAATAGGGAAAGGAATTACCTCAGTGTCCCTTTATTTGGTCAAAATTTCTCAAAAATATAAAAGCACAGTAAAAGAAGAAAATTGTGAAATATAATGCTGGCATTACCTTTTAGGGCTTGGATACTGATTACTTTTAGGAAGTTTTGAAATATAGTCTCCATCAAATTGAGAAGTGTTTCGACAACGCTGCATGCAAAGCATCAGTCCCAAGACAACACAAAGAATCAAAGATATGACAAGATAGCTTTGTCGATCTGAAACCTGAGATAAGGGTTAAAAAATAATAATAGTAAATCATATTAGAAAAAACAAAGTGGTATTTAAAATTCAAAGGACAAATCATTTTAGACATTTTTTAAATTTGCTTCAAAACCATAAATGCAGGGCATGCTCTTTGAAAGTGAATTATTAAATCAGTGTTTTTCTTTGTTTTCTTCTCCTCCCCTCACTAGTTCTTCCTTTGAAAATTTTCAAATCTATATTTGAAAAGTTTTAAAAATAATACAATAAACATATGTACGCCTTTCACCTATGTTCACCAATTGTTAACATTTTGTCACATTTGGTTTGCTTTCCATTTGTATTATCTCCTCAGGGAGAAAAGAAAATTGGGCTTCACTCAGTCTTCCCCATTTTATAAAACTGAATCACCAATCACCCAGTTATTCACAGCAAAAACTTAGAGATCACCCTTATTTCCTTATCCCCTCACACCCAACATTTCAAATACTTATAACCATTGTCTTTCTACCTCTTAAATATACCCTGAATTCAATAATTTTATACAATACTCCACTTCTAAAATCCTAGTCCAAGCCAGCATCACCTCACCCAGATTACTACAACTGCCTCCTAATTGGCTTTCTCTCTAGTTCTGCTTTTGCTGTTCCCCAACAGACAATTCTCCATACAGCAACATGTGGGGAGTTTCTCAAAGTGTTTAAGCATTAATGACATGATCCATAACACTTCTATACACTTTCCAATGACTTACCATAATGCAGATAATATTCCAACTCTAAATTGCCTACAAAGCGCTACCTGACCAGGCCCCTGCCCATATCTTCAATCCATATCTCAGCCTCACTTCTCTCACAGCCACTCTAGCTTTCTTTCTGCCCTCAAACACATCACACTGTGTCAGATCTCGGGTCTTTTGCCCTAGTTCTGCTAGTATCAGGTTTGTTCTTATCCCAGGCAATGTGTGGCTGCTTGAGGAGTCTCTTGAGCACTCAGTTCTAATGCTGCCTCCTCAGACCTTCCAAGATCACTCTAGCTAAAGTAGCATTCCTTACCACCACCACCCTATACACATACACATTTCTTTCTTTCTTTTTTTCATAGCACTTATCACTAGGAGAAATTATCACCTGTTTATAAATTTACTATATGTATTCTATCCCTCCCCCAGAACACACACAAATCCTGTGAGGCCAAGGACTATTCACTGCTGTATGCCACAACCTAGGACTGACTATACAGCACATGTCTCACATATGGCTAGATGCTAAATAAATTTTTGTTAAATCAATGAAATTTTTGCTTAGTTAAGCAACTTCATAAGACTTTTTGAACTAAAAATGAAGTATGAGTTCCTATCAATGTTCGCAGACAACCTACTAGAATGGTTTTACACTTCTAAGGCCTAAATTATGAAAGTCATGTTTTACAAATATTATGATAATTAACATATTTCCAAAACTTAAATACTCCACATTCTGTTGTTCTGAAAAAATTCTCCATTAATGACAATTTTGTTTGGTTAAAGTTTTTAGGTACCACAATTATGTTAATAAGCTTGCCTTTGTGACAACCTCCATACATGCATTGTGTCTGACAATACTAGAGTAACAATTACCTCCTGTTTTAATTCTGCCACTGTTGTTGATAAGTTTGAAACCAGTTGTGTCATGTTAGTCAGTTGTTCCTGTAGCAACTGGATGGCTTCAGTTTGCCGTTGATCCTATGATAAAGGAATAAGTATATTTTTTGTGTGTTTCATCTGTATACTAACTACATTATAAATTGAAGTAAAATAATCTGGAAAAAACTCTAAGTTCTTCCAAAACAAATGTATTAATAGGAAGCTCTTAATGAATAAATATTGTAAAGTTTGACCAGAAGGTTAAAAAACTAACAAAACACTTCAAGAATCTGGGACTGTGTTCAACTACACCCACCCCCAATTTTTTTTTTTTTTTTTTGCCATTCACTGCTACAATGTGAAATACGCTGTAACAGAAGTTAAGTTACTCTTCAAATTAATATAGGCTCCATATACATAAATTAGCATATCACCAGCTATATACAAAAACAGTCACTTTGCCAGATATGCATTTTTAAAAGCAAAGCAGTTGCACAGACATAATGAAAACTTTTTGAAGAATGTTTTTGAATATAAAGTAGGCTCAATACCAAGAAAGCTTTAAAATTTCTCTTTCATAGCGCAACATGATGGAACTCAGGATATTATAGTCAAATACTTATAACCATTCCTCTAATCAATGCTAAAATATCACCAATGATAAATTCATAAAAAAATACTCACCTTTCCATTTTTGGGGCAGCTCTGGATTTTAGAAACTTTTATAATCAACAAACATGTCTTATTTAAAATATCAATTGTATATCTATTTTAGGGAATTATACATTACACTCATAGTTACGAACCTGTATTAGGGAAGCTGAACTGAAAATTTGAACTTATAATAATAAATTTAGGGAGGAGGAAAAGAGGGCAGGAAGAAGTCAACGAAATCTAAAACTCTAATTTAGAACCCTATATGAAATGTCTACATAACCATTTATTATTCTAGACTTAAGTTTTTCCAATTTACATTCAAAAAATTTTAAGTCTCAGTTGTGTATTTGTGTGTGGGTAAGTTGGAGGTGGTGATATATAAAACTGTAACAAAAGGTTTTCACTTATTTCCCTTACTGTGATCCACTGTGGTACTTTCTATCCTACTTCATTTTTAAAAATGCTAAATGTGACTCATTAAATTGTTTCTTTTGAATTTTGACTCATATTGGATACTGATAAATTCAAGACAGTTATAAACACTTAAAGTATGAGCTGTTCAATTTAATAGGTTGGTTAATGCTTCTAATCAAGATTTACTTCCAATAGTGTTAATACAGAAGATCATTGAAAAGTACTTAAGTCTTTGAGACACAAGACATAAATGTAAGCAAAGAGGAAATACAGAAGAGGGGAAATCACTGTATTAAAATTAACGAAGACCTTAATAAATACTGTGTCCATGAGTCAGAAGACTTAATATTGTTAAGATGTCAATTCTCCAAATTGATCTATGAATTTAATGCAATCCCAATCAAGATTCAAATACAGTTTTTGTGTTTTTGTTTTTTTGTAGAGACGGACAAGCTGATTCTAAAATCCATATGAAGATGCAAAAAACCCAGTCAAAACAATCTTGGAAAAGAACAAAGTTGGAAGACTTAACGCTACCTGACTTCAAGTGTCACTATAAAGCTACAGTAATCACAATATTGTGGTATTAGCATAAAGAAAAACAAATAGATCAATAGAACAGAAGCCTAGAAACAGACCTATGGTCAACTGGTTTTTATCAAAAGTACAAAGGAAATTCAGTGGAGAAAGGACAGTCTTTTCAACAAATGATACTAGAACAGATGGATATTCACATGCCTTCCCCCTCTCCCCTTCTTCCCCAAAGAACCATGATCCATACCTTGTAACACACAAAAAATTAACTCAAAATGAATCAAAGCCCTAATGAAAAACTAAAATCATAAAATTTCTAAAAGAAAACATAGGGGAAAAAAATCTTTGTGATTTTGTGTAGGGCAAAAATTACATAGAGCAAAGAGAAAATTGATAAAATGGGCTTCATCTAATCAATAATGTCTGTTCTTCAAACTACATTGTAACAAAAATAAGAAAGCAAGTAGTGGATTGGGAGAAAGTATTTGCTAAGCGTATCTCTGATACAGTACTTATATTCAGAATATGTAAAGAACTCTCAAACTTTAATAATAATTAAAAAAAAAAAGAAGAAATCACAACCATAATGTGCCATGAACAGATTAAGATGCACTTAATTAGCTAAACTGTCTGCAACCTAAGGCCTCCTTACCTCACCATGCTCTAGTCCCAAATAACCTTTTAGAAAAGCTCAGTATAAAATTCCTTTACTGTGATAATATATCACACTTAAATGTGCAATACTGAAATTGTTCCCTTAAAATCAACAAGATAGGAGAAAAAAATAAAAAAGATATGAGGATCAAAAAGAAGAAACAAAATTGTTCTTATTTGCAGTCAATAACATTATCTACATAAAAAACCACAGATTTTTTTTTCCTCTCAATCCTCCTGAAGATTTTAAAGAGTCTAACAAAGTTGTAGAAAAGTCCACTGGACTTCTACTTATACACACACAAAAAACATGTAGTATGAATAATGCTCAAGAAAATTTTCTCTAAAGGAAATAATGATGCTAACAGCTAGATAATTTTCCAAATGTAACATCAGATAACAGACTTAAACATCAGCTATCAGGGGAAAAAGTGAACCAACCACACTAATCCCTTTATCAGTGAAATCCTATAAAATTTAATGAAAATTCATATAAAATGTAAATAAGGGATGAAGGAGACCAACCTGCTCCTCTGCTATTCTTGAAGTATTCTGAAGTTTTACTATTGTTTTATTGAAAGCCTTTTGCATTTCTTCCATTTGTTTTCGGTACCTACAAAAAAGAATTGGTTTCAATTAGCTTTAATTCCTTATTCATTTACTTAGCACTGGAAGCACTTTGATTTGGACATATGAGATAAATCATTTTTCCTAAAATGACACTTATTAAGACCTGTGCAATACAGAGACATTTGCAAGTTTAATGAAGAGGTCCCTTGAGGTATTTGCTACCTTCACATCAATTCCATGCATCTCATTATTTAGTGACTTCTGTGGTTCCCCTGGGGTGCAGAAAGGCAAGAGCAGGTAACTAAGTAACTAAATGGGAATGATGTACGTGCACACACACACACAATTTGCCAATAAATTTTATGTATGAATTAGAAGAAATTCCACTTAGTATATGACCACCTAAGTGACATCTTATTAGTAACATCTCAATTTAAGGTGTAAGAAAAGGTGGTGTCTATATACTTGGTGCCTACATGATTGTAAAATGTTGGGGGAGAAGCCCTAAGGACAGTCAATGGACATTTAAATGACTGTAAAAGAATACATAGGTTTAAAAAATGAAGCTGTGACTGAGGTCTTAATCACAGCAAAAACATACTGGCACTGCCTCTGGCACTTAGAAGCATACAACATAAATAATTAGAACTGGAACTAGGACCTGTTTAAAAGAGTGTGAATTGCAAATGTTATCTACTCATCCAATTTAATCTACCCTTGTCTTCACTTATCTAAACTCTTAAGTGATATCTGGTCAAGTTCCACTTAGAGCTTTAAAGCCTATATACTATCATGTTTTCCATGAGGCCTCTGGGAATCAAACAGTAAAAGTAGCTAAAGTTAAGCAACAGAAGAAGAGAAAAAGTGAGTATAAGTAATTCAAACTTGTTAATAACCCCCAATAGGTATTATGCTACTGAGAAGTGCTTCTAAAACTTCTAAAAAAATCAATTCATTACGTCACTGATTAGCATTCAAATAGGTTTCTTTCTCTATCTAGCTAAAAACTGTGCTTACTACTATTATATCATGAGATAATTAAATCCTCTCCTTCTGTAAGGATCATATTCCGCTACCTAACAGTAAGTGTGTAACAAATTGGGCTAATTCAAAATAAAGCTTACCTTTGGCTAAGCTCCTCCAGATAGCGACCACTCAGAGACATGTTAACTTCTAAGGCTTTAATACGATTATTAAGTCTCATAAATACTGATTCCTTTTGGTTTGATCCATGTACAAGATTTCCATTAGCATATCCTAGATCTGTAGAATTTTGCAATTCAGCATAAAAATCTGTAGCTGTCCTCTGTAACCCTTTCAAAAGGGCATCTTCTGGAGATTGTTCTTCCTCTTTTACTTCAGGTAATGAAGAAGAATCCACAACAGGAGTCAAAATTTGTTTCGGTGTGTCAGCTATGTTCATTTTGGCTTCCCCTTCTTCAATGTCTGGCACAGTGGCTGTGTTTAAAGGTGACACTATTGTTTCAGATAGCTTTGTGGTAATTTGTATAAAGTTTATATCTTCTCTCATAATATTATCCATTACCTCATTAACTTTATTTGTTTCATAGGTAATAGATGGCTTCTCTGTAGAACTAAAGCTCTCAGACTTTTTTTCTGTTTCATTATCAACCTCAGTAGAACTCTCTTGGGGAATCACTTGAGATGGTGTATGTCCTGCCTCATATTTAACAGACTCAGACACTTCTATTTCAGATAATGTATTGATTTCTGGAGTAATATCTAAGAGAACAGACTGAGAAAGAGTTTGAGGATGGCTTGGTTCAAGTTCAATTGCATCTACAGTGTGATTCATCAAATCACCTTGGTGCATACTGCTTAAGTCACCAAGAACAATTTCAGCTTCCCTTTCCATATCCTTACTGTCCAATTCTCCATTCAGAGGTTGCAATACCGAAACTTCTACTGATTCTGCAGGTAGCAGTAACGGTGGTTGAGCTGACACAAGATAATCTTTTCCTTTACTCAGAGAAGTTCTGCTGCGCTGCCAATAAACAGCAACTCTAACTGAACACCATTTAAATACATATTCTGAAAAACTAGAAATACAACAAATTGTGGTCAGTTCACTACAAAATATTTGTGTCTCTGACTCAAACCAGAGTGATGATTCATCTTCCTGTTCACCGCTGCCCAGAAGGGTCACTGTAGATGGACTTGCCTCCTCTTCTTCCTCTTGAACTAATTGTACAATGGGACTCTCTTTTGGAGTATCTGGTGTTGATGGCTCCATGTCATGTACAGGTACTTCAGTGGTTATATACCTAGAAATATTTATCATAATTACAAATCACTTTATTTGAAAGCCTAAAGTTAAAACATTTTTAAGGAAAATAAACATTATCATACATAAAATAAAAGGGAGGCTAGGAATACAGAAGAAACTCAAATTATTTTTTGATGAATTTTTCACCTTCATTTTTATTATAAAAACAAATAAGGCTCAGAAATGGTAACAGAAAGACCATTTATGAAGTTATCAGTCAGATGACTCAAACCACATTTATCATATCAAACTTGCTTTCTTTTAATCTGTTTAAGAATTAAGTGAATACTTCTGTTCACTGAATGTACAGTGTACCTTTTCTCCAATAAAACAGTCACCAAATCTTTATAAGCCTCACCACTCATTACAGATCAGAAATTATGCTATCCAACATCTATACGATCCAAAGTTAGAACCAGAATCCAGGATTCTTAATACTTATAAATGTACTCTGTGCTTGAATACCCTATTTTCAAAAGGCAGCCAGATTTCCCAAAGATAATTTTTCTGAGGATGATCTGAATTGCAACACAGCATTAAATACACACACAAGATTGTCTGCTTTAGAAGAGAAGAAACATATCTACCCCCCACCAATAATCTTCATGTTGTCTAGGCTAATTTTCTATTATTAAAAGCCAAATACTTAAAAACTTAAATAAAAATTCTGGCTTATGATAAACTAATAGTGCTACTAATTCCACTCTATTTTTGGACTCTATGTGTATGAAATATAGGCAAGTGGGAAGGTGGACCTGATGGGAACAGTGTTGTAAATTATGATGCCTGTGGTTCTTTCCAAGATAAAGATAATTTCTGGTGTAGCCTTACAGCACAAAAGGTGCAATATGAAAAAAATACAGTAACTTGAATACCAAAAAGAAATACCTTTATACACAATTTTCCTACTCTGAAAATTTACTAAGAATGTCAGGATATGTCTTCAAATAAAGACTAATGTCACAATAGCAAAGATAGGAGAAGGTAATAAAACAGACAATATCTACAAGGTAGACTTTCATTTTGTTGACAGCAAAATAGTAAATGGATCAAATTAAAACACAATTAGGCCATGCAGTTCTAAATAGAAAGATATTTATTGCCATATATATACTCTCTAATAACATTTCTTACATATTCAGGTGGTATATTGTTTATTATCTACCAAATAAATGATGACAGTAAAAAGAAGTAATGTCTAGAGAAGGGGAAGGAGAAAACCTAAATTGAATTTGGTAAAAACTTATGTATATAGATGTTATACACCATCTATATACACTCTAATCAGAGCAATACTTACAACAAACTCACTCAAACCCAGGAAAAAAAATGTAAGTCACTTTTCAAAATAACTTTAAAAGTGATACCCTATCATGGGTTCTCTCATTTTCATATATTTTCCTCAAAGGATTGCCATATAATCATTAAAAAGAATTTAAGACAAACATAGAAATACTAAGTAAAAAGTTATGGAAAAATATCTATTAAAAACTAATATAAAAAGTAAAAATGGACTTATCTTTCAACAAATATTCCTATCTACATGTGTATGTGTGTGTATACATATATAAAATATAATTAGCTTTATTTAGTTTAGAAAAATAAGATACATCATGCATTATTAACTGAAGAAGCCTAGTTACAAAATCAGGAATAGCAATCATAGCTCCATGTAATTAGAAACACCAAGAATGTCTCTATTCCCAATAGACTTCTTAGGTCCTTTTAGGAATCAATAACACATAATCTATATTTTTTCTCTAATCACCCATTAAATGTCTTCAGTCATTTGCAGGATTAATACAGGAGAATATATATTTCTCCTTATGCCCTTCAAAGCATAAAAATCTCATTTTTTAATTAGTATAGTACTCAGGAATTACAGTTCAAAGCATACTCACTGTG
The DNA here is from genome assembly GCA_963574885.1 of Lepilemur ruficaudatus. Taxonomy (NCBI): domain Eukaryota; kingdom Metazoa; phylum Chordata; class Mammalia; order Primates; family Lepilemuridae; genus Lepilemur; species Lepilemur ruficaudatus. The sequence goes on from CAUYRT010055848.1 coordinate 26,005, forward strand.
GGTCTCATTACATACTACCTAGAACTAACTGTTTCTTGTTCAAATATCTTAACCTCTTAAGTAGAGTTACTCTAAGAGAAAGGACTTGCAAAGTTTTATAGGAGTATCTGTAATGAAATATACATAAATTAAATCTATAATAACTATATCCAATTATCCAAATCATTAACAGTTTATTATCTATTATAGATAAGAAAAAGTACCAAAAAAAGTAACCCTCTCTGGTAGGAAAGACAAAAAATGAGTATATTTTACCTGATACCTATCTATATACATTCCTGCCCAAAGTGCTCCACTGCAACCTTGAGAAAAACCTATACAGTTCAGAAAATGGCTGTGTGACAAACAGATAACTCAAGAACCACTGCTCTAAGTATTTCAGGTATCCTTTGTAGCTTTCTAAGGATAGAGATACATAATTGATGCTTTTCAATTTCACCTTAATATTTAAAAACAGGCCTTTAAAATTTGTCCTTAAGCCTGTACCTGTGCACAGTCAGGCCAACTATTTACAATAAGGAAAAGATCAGTGTTGTGAATGATGAAAGTAATACAGAATATATAAAAACAACAAATGTTTCATCTAGAATGAAGTGTACTCCCAGTACACATAAACACTAAAGGGAAGAAGGAACTCAAAGATGTTCTGAGTGGCTATGGAATGTCTGTCCTATGATTCAGAGTTCTCTAAAGGTAATCATTTCACACACAAATCACAAGTTCCTTTTTTTAAAATAGTATACTTAGCTCTCCATTTTAATAGAACTCTATTTAATATTACAGTATAACTTACTCAGGAGATGGAACAGGAGCTGAAACAGGAGTTGATTCAGGCATTTTAGGTGCAGTTGTAGCAGTGGCATTCTCAGATATACTTTTATTTCCTATTTTAAGAAAGATGCTCATATTGAGTTCCGTTTTTAAAAGCTGTACCATGAAAATATTTTATTATAACAAATAAAGAACTTTAGTTTCTTGGAGGAGAAGAAAAAAGTCAAATAGTTTTGCTACTATAGGCTTTTTTGTTTTTTAATCAAAGTTCTTTTAGAAAGAAATGATCATATAAGATCATAACTACAAGTAATGTGTATTAGTTCTCAATTTCTCAAATAATTAAAACAAGTCAAATGACTATGAATTCTGAATAATCTTACATGATTAATACATCTTCTAGATATTGGAAGAGTTATTAAAGAGAATGAGAGGAAATAATTGGGTCATTTCAAGTATGTACTTAGAACTAAACATTTTTTAAAAACAAAAGGCAAGTTTATTTCTCCTTGCTAACAATATTTTATTTGCCATTCTGCAAGGAAAAGATGGCTTTCTAAATTAAGTAGCTATTTGACACATAAAAATAAAACATATCTGAAGTACTACTAGGACATCAAAACCTCAGTAAAGAGATAAGGGATAAAATCATCACTATCATAGCAGTGAAGAATCAAAAAACAAATTCATGAATTTTATATAGACAAGATCCTTTTATTAAAAAGAACTTGCAGAATTCAAATAAACAATGAATAACAGATGATCAGTAAGCTCCTTTCAACTATTTTTGTATTTCTATATGAAAAATCAAATTTTCTTGATTTTCCTAACTAGAAGGACTCCTAGAATACTAGCTCTTTAAAAGACCCATAAAATGATTAGGTACCTTCTGCCAGGTCTTCAGTTTTTGCTCCCAGAATATTAGCAGCAATATTCACCATATTTAGAATGGCATCTAAAACAAAATTCAATCAGAAAAAAATACCAATACACCTAAATAGTCTCATATAAATATCAGTAAAATAGTAAAAGTCATTTACAATGATCTTTTTGCATTTTTTGGCAAGTTACCTTTTTATTCACCTGACTACTAAAGTCCAGTATAGAACACAAATAAATTTTGGCCAAAAGTGTAAAGCATAAATGTGAATTTTTGTGTTCAGAAGGAATTTTAAATTTAAATATACTTTTTTTGGTAAAGCTTCCCCAAGCCTTTTATGAAAACACTGTTTTCAGCATATTAGAAAATTCAAGTATAACTCAATACACATCCTGTACTAGGACAGAGAAAAAATGTAATGATCAAAATTCATATTTTGCAGAAAAGCTTGTTTTTCTTTGAAAAGGCTACAGTTAAAAAATACTTGAAAAACAAAAGCTTTTCTTAAATGAGTGATTATCATAGCTAAAAGTAAACAAAACAGTGAGATTATCCAAAGAAAAGCAGAAAATAACTATTAACATATAGTATCTATTGGAAATATGGCTAAATTTCAAATTGATACTGCACAGAATCAAATTTCTCAAATAACTTTTAAAAACTGATTGGCTAAAATAACAATGTATTTGGACTATAAAGCATACAGATTCTTTTGTGAATTGAGTGGGGATAGATATGGGGCAGGCAGATTAATTAAAAGTTAAAGTCATAAAACAAAGTGTTATAGTAGAGCAATTTGCATACCTGGTAATCCTGCCTCTCTTTCCACGGAGGATATATGAAAAAGTGGTATATACCTCAAAGTCTATGCAAATAGACACACAAATGAGGACCACAAAATAGCAGAACTCCATGAAAAGTTGGTGCTAGGAATAAGGAGGCTTCTTTCCAGTAATGTGATGTAATTTCAAATGAAATTAACTTCCATCCCCAATCTAATCTTTGAAATTTCACTAAAAATAAAGTATTCTATTCTCCTGTTAAAATACTAAGGGCTGGCAGGGGCTACTTATTAAATCTCATAAGTTATTTCCATCTTAGTCTCCTTTCCTAAAAGAGATCCACACGGTTTTCATCACACTTTCAATGAAAACCAGAGATGTAAAAAGTAGGAAAGGATCTAAGAGAGAAAAACCTAGTACATCAAAAAGGCTGGGAGCAAGCCAAGCACTGTCACATGGAGCTGATCCTGTAAAACATATGCTTTAGTGTGGCAGAAAGTAGTAGCAGATTTTAGACTGTTTTAAAGGTGATAGCTAGGAGACAGTTATAATTTTGATCTTCACATTATTATGATTCTATATCCTGAAAGACAAGAAAGTAGTAGTACTTTGTTTCCAATCATTAGTATAACACACAAGAGCTTGATATAAGCCATTTTAAAATGTTTAAATAGCATATTTAAATGTATGGCCCTTCAGCCTGGCCAACTGGTGAACGGAGAAGTGGCCTTCCTTCTTAGGGCTAACGAAATGCCTCAGCAGGAGATAATGACAGAAATGGAAAACTCCATACTTCCTCATAAACTAAGACAAAGTCAGGAATGGAAAATGTTATCTTCTGGTAAACTCACTTTTAATACCAATCAATATTGCAGTATTAGACATGACCCCCTACTTATGCTGGTACCTAAAGTTTAGTCAAAGCTGACTGCCTCATAAACCTAAATCATGGAATCAACAGTCTACTTTCTTGTGCTTCAAAGTGAGATCTTACTTTAGACTTCAAATTTTTTGGCATTTATTATTAAGTAATTCAAGAAAAGAGTGCATGTTACTCTGCATAAAGAAATTAGCTTTAGAGTATTCTTTCATGAATCTAAATTGTAATACCAGCACCTATAATAAAGATGATTTACACTATCTACCCTTTTAAAATATTATTTATTATCACCATTTCAGGGAAAGTGGTAACAAAAGTAAAATTTAGCAAACTGCTACTTTCTCAGCCCATCTAACCTAAAAGAAATAATTTTCCTACATTCACAAAACATTGCCTAACATAGTCTTATTTTTTTTGTCTTTTGAGAGAAAGCAGCATTGTGAATATTCTATTTTGACCATTCTCAACTTGCATCTGAACACATGACAGCTTGTCGCTGTGATAATCTGGCCACTGAAAAGTCTCAAAAATAGGCTAAAGTAATAACTTCAAATATAAATAACTGTCTCTGATTTCTCCTGGATTAGTCAACATCTTTATTTTTGAGTTGGGCAACTTATTCATCCCACCTAATTCATTTAGGAATAAAATTATCCTAATGGCCAAATATTTCCATGTTATTACTCAGTCTCTCATACACCAATGGCTCTTTTTGACACAGAAAACAAATTTTGTCCAGGCTGCTGAGGCGAAAGAGTTTATTATACCTGTGCTATAACATAACAAGAGAAACTAACCAAAAACTACTTCCTCTTAAATGTACTACCTCTGAAGCACGGCCACTTCCATCTTTTATGAAAATAAGGTCCTCCTAGGACTTTAACACATATATACACATACATATATTCATAAAAATACTTTGACTTAAAAGAAAACAAAAACTACATTTTGTCTTAAACATGCACATATCTACCTTTAGTAGTTATAGTGATTTTAATAAAATGCAGACCACATGTATGAGAGCAAAGGCAGACTTGCACAAATATTAAAGTAGAGAGCGGTCTGGCAAATTTAGATAACAAAGCACAAGGAAAGTAGGGTAATATGAAGAATTCTTTTTAATGTAAAAAGTTCAAACGTTTTAATTCAAGAATGTAAACAAAAGAAATAGGCAGAAGAGTTGCCAGAACTGGCATATACACAAAGCCAAGAATGCAGCTCTAAGATAGTAGTAGTTTCTTCCTTTTTAGCAGTTAAGTACATTACATAGTATCAAGAACGTCTAAATATGCAGTGTACATGCTCTCTGACATCCAAGTCTCATCAGAAGCAATGTATTCTGGTGACATATATTTCCTATAACCGCTAACTACTTGACAGAAAAAAGAAAAAGAAGTTTCTTTTATGATTAAAGCTACAGAATTCTATTTTGTAAGAAGTATGTTCATATTAAAAACAAGGGGAAAATAAATGAGGTTCAAACAGGCCAATTTCAAGCTAATTTAGAGAGTGGTGATGATTATGGTCAAATTCAGATATTCTTATGCCAGACACAAGCTCTCTGGCCTGATTTTATTCTATCATGTATTCCTTAAAGTTATACCACCTTGGCAAGACTATAGCTAAGTCAAGCTCAAAATTCCCAAACTCTTCAGAGAAGACTATAAGGCCACAGACATAGAAGGCAGCAGTATTAGACCATGTTTACAAAGTTTTATGATGGCAAAGTCTTATCACTCAGCTCTTACTGCCTCTCTTGTTCTGAAACTTAAACAGGTAGAGATTGTTTTAAACCCCATTTTCCACACTTATGCTCAGCTGACACCTTCCCACCCATTTTGTCTGACTATACAAATTCTTTCAACAATGAGAACACTAGATGGTAACACTACCCTCCTAGAAATTAGTAAAAAGAAAAAAAGTAATGTGTTAGCAAAAAAAAAAAAAAACATCTTCAAGGAGAAAGATCCAAAAAGGAGGCTCTAAATGAGATTCTATGACTAATCAATTAAAATAATACACTGGTCAGAGAAGAGATTACAAACAGGGAAATGTCCTCCCCTGACATAGATTAGGTTTTAGTGGCATCTAGGAGTTAATCCCATAGACACATAGAAAGAGAAAACCCAGGATATCAACAAGGTTTTCGTTTATCTGAAACTATGGTAAGACATTACTTCCCTAGGGTGCTTTCTCCTTTTAATCTGGGGCTATTTTCCAACCCTATGAAATAATGATGGTTCCAGAGCTAACTCGGAATTATTGTGCTAATTCACGTAAGTGGAAGAATAATGACTCTCAGGTAACATACAGAGTTAATACAAATTTAAGGACACAAACAATATTAATATCCAGCCAGATAAAATTGTACCATTTCTTTCACACCTAAAAAAATTATATCCCCATAGCAGTGAATGAGACAACTATTTTTACATCATCATCAACAAGATAGCTAGGGATGCTATTTAAAAGTAATCACTAATATCTAAAATGTCAGAACCCTATCAATAGGCCGGGCGCGGTGGCTCACGCCTGTAATCCTAGCATTCTGGGAGGCCGAGGCGGGCGGATTGCTCAAGGTCAGGAGTTCAAAACCAGCCTGAGCAAGAGCGAGACCCCGTCTCTACTAATAATAGAAACAAATTAATTGGACAACTAAGTATATATAGAAAAAATTAGCCGGGCATGGTGGTGCATGCCTGTAGTCCCAGCTACTCGGGAGGCTGAGGCAGAAGGATCGCTTCAGCCCAGGAGTTTGAGGTTGCTGTGAGCTAGGCTGAAGCCACGGCACTCTAGCCCAGGCAACGGAGTGAGACTCTGTCTCAAAAAAAAAAAAAAAAATTGTCAGCAAACCACAAATAGAGAGGAACTTTTGCAACTTGATAAGGAACATCTACAATAAACTGACAGTTAACATCATACTTAATGGTGGGAAATTCAAAGCTTTTCTGCTAAGATCAGGAACAAGGCAACACGGTCCTCTCACCACTACTTTTCAACATAGTCCTGGAAGTTTTAGCAAATGCAATTTAAAAATGACCCCTGGTTGTCTAGTGACTAGGAAAAAAAAAGAAAAGGAAAGAAAAGGTACACAGACTGAAATGGAAGAAATAAAATTGTCTTTGCTTGAAGATGACAGGATAGCATATTTAGAAAATCTGAAAAGAAATCAATAAAAAATGTCTGGAATTAATATGTAAATATAGCATAGCTGCAGGATATCAGGTAAATGTACAAAAATCAATTGCTTTTCTATATACCACCAATGAACATGTGCAATTTGAAATTAAAAACACATCACCATTTACATTACATTTACATGAAGTACTTAGGTAAATTTAACAAAACACAGATACGTACGTGTTGCTTAACAATGGGGATACATTCTGAGAAATGCATCACTAGGTGATCTTCCCTCCTTAGTCTCCCAAAGTGCTGGGATTACAGGTGTGAGCCACCACACCCAGTCAACTTTTTTTTAAGAAGTAGAAGAAGTACACTCTAAAATGATAAAAAGTAGCAGGGCATGGTGGCACATAACCTATAATCCCAGCTATAGGCTGAGCCAGGAGGATCACTTGAGCCCAGGAGTTCAAGGTTACAGTGAGCTATGATTGGCCTGTCTCCATTGACCAAACTCAGCTGCTTAATTACAAGTATCCTCATCATTTCATCCAGTTGGTTGCAGTAGACATCCTCTGTAATGGACTAACCAGGTTTCATGAAGCTGTAGTGGATAACACCAGCGCCGATCACCAAACAGACACATTAGCTTTTTTTGATGAATATTCAGTTTTGGACTGTGTTTCAGCACTTCATCTTTATCTAACGATTGTACCGAATGATTGAGATTGTCAAAAAGAATCTATTTTTCATCACACGTAACAATACGGTATAGAAATGGTTCGCCTTTATGTTGTAACAGCAAAGAAAGGCAAGCATCAAGACAATTTCTTCTCTAACACTAGTTTAATTCATGTAGAACCCATCTATCTGCTTCTTTACCTTGCCCATTTGTTTCAAATGGTCCAATATTGTTGGAACAGTAAAGTCAAACTTTGCTGCTAATTCACACATAGTTTGATATGGATTCACTTCCACTACAGCTTTCAGCTCATCTTTATCCAGCTGGTCTCAGGTGGCCCACATGGCTCATTTTCAAGATTAAAATCTCCAGACAAGAATTTCTCTTGGCCGGGCACAGTGGCTCACACCTGTAATCCCAGCACTCTGGGAGGCCAAGGCGGGCGGATCGCTCAAGGTCAGGAGTTTGAAACCAGCCTGAGCAAGAGCGAGACCCCATCTCTACTAAATATAGAAAGTAATTGGCCAACTAAAAAAAATTATATATATAAAAAAAATTAGCTGGGCATGGTGGCACATGCCTATAGTCCCAGCTACTTGGGATGCTGAGGCAGAAGGATAGCTTGAGCCCAGGAGTGTGAGGTTGCTGTGAGCTAGGCTGCCGCCACGGCACTATAGCCAGGGCAACACAATGAGACTGTCTCAAAAAAAAAAAAAAAAAAAAAAAAGAATTTCTCAAACTATCGACATAGTGTGCATTCATTAGCCACATCCCTTCCAAATACATCGTTGCTATTTTGAGCTGTCTGTGCTGCATTGGTTCCACAACGGAACTCATATTAGAAAATAACGTGAATTTTTTACTTATCCATGGTTTCACAAAATTGCTCTAAAAAAAATTTGAAAGATAATCACAAACCAAAACATGTGTTTGAAAGACTGAGGATGTACCTTCACAATAAAAATAAAACAAGAAATGTCAAAGTGAAACATCACAGATATCAACTGTCAAACTTGGCACTTAAGGAAATTGGACATTTCATATTTAATAACCTATGTTTTAGCGATGGGAGTCTGTGGAAGTTCTCTTCTGCTTGCTTCAATTTTTTCAGTAAATTAGGAAGCAATTCACTAATTACTGACAATGAGGACTGGAGAGGAAATACTGGGCTCTGATGAGAGAAGAAAAGGTACAAAATAATCTTCTGGGAGAGTGAATAAACTTGGGAATATGATTGCTAGGGAGCATGAATGTCTCAATTTTTTTTTTTGAGACAGCGTCTTGCTATGTTGCCCAGGCTGCTATCAAACTCCTGGCCTCAAGCAAGCCTCCTGAGTAGCTGGGACAATAAGCACATGCCACCATGCCCAGCTATCAATTTTATTAAAGATAAGCAAACAAAAAACTATATGTGTGGGTGGATGTATACATGTACATCTATGGGTGTGTATATATATAATTTTTATATATGTATGTAAGGTGTGTGCATAATATATGTGTAAGCACAGAAAGGGTCCAGAAGTATACACACCAAATTGTTAATAGTGGTTATCATTGGGGAATATATATACATATATACACACACACATATATGTGGATAGAGGCAGATGTGGTATGAAAGAGGCTCCTATATTATTTTGAATTTTTGATCAGTATGTATTATTTTTAGGATTAAAACAAAATATTTTATAAGTTAATAACTTGTGTGAGAAGAGAGTTTAGAACAGTGTTCAAGATCCACAGCACCGTGACTAGGCAGAGCCTATGTCCTAACTAAACACAACTATCAACTCTTTGCAGTAAATCTGATCATCAGCACGACAATGTGAGAAAAGCTGAGGCATCACTCACCTTGAACACTTCAGAGAAGAAGCCAGATCCTATTTTTTCACAGGTGAAATCATCCAAACGTGTCAGTCTGGAAAAGGCACTTATAAGAGCTCGATATGAAGAAGGCCAAACTCTTCCCACCTGGGTCATGTTCCCATCCCCTCCACCACCTCCTTCAAATTCTTCAAGACGTTCCACACGTGGAGGAAATCCTGCAATTGAATTCCGTTTGCTCCGATCCATAGTCTCAATAAACACTTTTTTCTTCTTTTAAGAAGGAACTCCACACATAAATTTTTGTTGAATTTTACTTCTCTTCCGGTTTGACACTAAACAAGAAATTAAAAAAATATATTTCTTGAAACCATTAATGAATAAATACATGCAAAGCAATGAATGCTCAATGCAAACATACTTCCTTTCACATTCTAGCTCCAGGTTTTCAGACCTACAAAATACTTTGTGCCTTTATCCTCAAACAACACTGATATATTTAAAGCCCAGGATGTAGTCAGTGTTTAACATGAGTAGAACATAATGAAGATCAATTACATTCTAAGTAACAAAATAACAATGATAATTAATATCTATCATTGATTAAGCACCTATTTCCAGGAAACATAGTATAAGAGCTGACATATGTCATTTGATGCTCATATAATCCATGATACGAGGATTATTATGTTCATTTCACAGAGAGATCAAGAAATCAGTCACTAAATGGTAGAGATAAAATTAAACTACAAAGCCTATCTGATTCAAAAGCCTGTGTTCCTACCAATGCCCTTTATATCCTCATATAATTTTCCCTTTATTTGAAAAATTAAGTCCAAATATGCAAAGCAATGAGAACGAGACTTCAAAATTATGTATTATATAATTTTACAGGTTTGTGTTTTTCTTTTTCTGAGACAGGGTTTTGCTCTGTTGCCCTCGCTAGAGTGAAGTGATGTCATCACAGCTCACTGCAACCTCAAACTCCTAGGCTCAAGTGATCCTCCTACCTCAGCCTCCAGAGTAGCTGGGACTACAGGTGTGTGCCACCACACCCAGCTAATTTTTCTATTTTGGGTAGAGACGGGGGTCTAGCCATGTTGCTCAGGCTGATCTTGAACTCCTGGCCTCAAACAATCCCTCGGCCTCAGCCTCCCAAAAGTGCTAGGATTATAGACATGAGCCACCACACCTAGCCTATATTATATAATTGTAAAAGAAGAAAACTATATTCAAAAGCAATCTAAAAATTCATTGTTGAGTAAATGGCACAGTCCAGTAGAAATAACTATAGAAGGCTCTATCCCATCTGGTACATAACTAAGAATAAAAGCACAAGCCCACTTTTTCTTTTAGTCTGTCTCTCCCCACTTCTACTTTTTTTTCCACAAGACTCGACTGTGACAGTTTTATGCAAAATGTAATATGACTGTTTAATTAGTGAAATGCTTCCATAAATGTGGTAAATACCTATCCAGCCTACTTCCACCACATTAACCAAGCCCTGCCATTCCAAGAATAGTGGCAGGGCCCCCTGGGCCATCCTTACATCCCTGCCTCTCTAGCCACAGCCAGAAGTCAGCACTATACTCAATATGGACCAATCACAGTTCCTTTCCTGGCAATTAGAATTGTAATTAAGATATTCCAGCCTTACTATGGCTGCTTTCTAAAATGGAGACCACGTAAACTCAGGAGCTGTTGACCATGGACATTTTCCATCACACATCCTGGAAGGCAGAAGTCAAGACACTGAGACCAATTTGCAAAGAAAAAAAAAGAGACAAAGACAGAGAGAAATTTTTTATTTCCCTATTATGCTCTGAGGCCTAACTGCATCCCAGCTTAAGTTTCATGAGTTATCCCTGCATCTTTAAAATAAATTATTTTTGCTTAAGCTAGTTCCACCACAGTCTTCAAAGAAGGAAGAATAATCCAAGTTCCCAAAGAATAAAACATTAAGTACCTCTTCTGAACCTGTGCCAAAAACTGGCAGCAGCACCACCAGATCAAATATTTACAGTCACAATAACAAAAATTTAGGGCTATAAGACCAAAAATGGTAGAAGCTATCAAGTTCAGTCATTCATCTTATATTTGAAGAAACATAAGGCCCAGAAAGTAGAAATACTATAAGGAAATGCTATAAGCTATTTACTAGCAAAGCTAGACTTGGATCCAAGGAACCAAGGGTAGTGCATTTCTTAAAGTGTGTCTGTTGATCATCTGTTTCAAATTACCTGAGGAGCTTGTTTAAAATGCAGAGTCCTGGGTCTCACCCTTGATAGACCTACTAAGTCAAAATATCTTGGAATGAGGCCTGGAAATTTAACTAAGCTCCTTGGTGATTCCTATGTACACTAAGAGTTGAGGATCCTCCCTCTACAGCAGGAAAGGGGAATATTAATAGCTTTTTTTTAAACACCAGGAATTTTACAAGCATTTTCTCATTTAAACCTCAAAACACTCCACCAAGCTTAGGTATAATTTTCATCTTACAGAAAAAGAAATGTAGGCTCAGGAGGTTAAGTAAGTTGCCTAAGGATACATAGCTGGTAAAACCAGAACTGGAACCAAGCTCCATCCACCACCAAAGCTCAAACTTTTTCCATTTCATTATTACTTAGTTCAGTGTTTTTCCACTGTGAAAGTTACAAGGAGTTAAGCTAGTCATTTGGGTAGAAAAGAAGACAGAGACTTAAATACAGAGGAATGCTAAGCTGATTATAATTTGGACAGAGACAGAAGGAAAAAGAAACTTAACTTTAGAAAAATAAAAGATATTCAAGCAACATATAAAACATATGTAAAATATATAAAACATAGTTGAACATATAAAATATAATTGCCTGTTAAATTAAGTGAACAATTTGATAGATTTGCCATATACTGACTTTTCTAGTTTTGGAAATATATTTCGTTTTTATTAAAATACATTATTTACCTCTTCAGTGCCCTCAGTGCTCTCTAGGGGTGGGAGATCCTAGTTTTCTACACTAAAGCACAAAAGACAGAATTGCTCATTGCAGCTCAACAGGTCTGATTTTACATTCTCAGCTAGGAGGTAAGCAATTGCTAATTGCAACTCAGCTGATGTGGTAGGAGTCCTGTTACAAGTTTTACAATAACACAATAGACTGACAATTTTGACATTTTTGTTTTGAAAAATAAATAATGTATCTTGGCTCACAGCCCTTTTCAACAGCAGGAAAAGTACTTTTAAAGTTATATACTTAAAGAAACTCTTGCACATAAGCACAGGAGACCTGAACAAAGATACTCATTTCATTTTCCCATTGTGTGTAATAAGGGAGGAAAAAAGGAAGCAACCTGAAGTTCATCTGTAGAAGCAATAGATAAATTGTAGCCGGGCTGGTGGCTCAGCCTGTAATCCTAGCACCCTGGGAGGCCGAGGCAGATCACTCAAGGTCAGGAGTTTGAGACCAGCCTGAGCAAGAGCGAGACCCTGTCTCTACCCAAAAGAAAGAGGGGGGAAAAAAACTAGCCAGGTGTTGCAGCACACTCCTGTAGTCCCAGCTACCAGGGAGGCTGAGGCAGAAGAATTGCTTGAGCCCAGGAGTTGGAGGTTGCAGTGAGCTACAATGGCACTCTACCCAGGTCGACAGAGTGAGAATGTGTCTCAAGAAAAACAAACAAGGCAACTGAGCACCCCTCCTCACAACCTCCCACCTCTTAGAGAAATAAAATAAAATAAACTTACACTCTGTGCTGTGGACTCTAGGAGGGAAAGGGAGAAAAAAGCAAGAGAAGCCAAGTCTAAACTGGTGGGTAGAGGTGTGGAAGGAGGGGCAGGGGATTAACCTGAGCATCACTGGCTCTCAGAGCTGTGATGGGGAAACATCTGAACAGAAGACATTTATATGTTCCCCAATCCCTTCCCATTCCTTTCCTGATACTAATTCACCTGAAAGGTGCCTGGTCTATCAATGCTAGGAAAAATCCCCTTTTAGGTGGTGCCTGCAAAGCCAGGCTCACGTGCTAACTCAGTTACTGCCCAGCAGAAGATATTCCAAACAACCTTTCTCAGCCCAGAAATGGGACTGAGGTCTGGCACAGAATGGGTTAAAATGATTCCCTTCCAACTTTCCTATACAGGGCCCTGCTTTAATCTGTTGAAACTTGTCAGTAAAGTTTAAAACCAGAAAGTCCAAGGTCCTTGCTTAGAATTATAATTGTTTGCAAATAAGCAGATGGACTAAGAGAAGGGTGAATGAGAACTAGGGAGAAATAAGAGAACTGGGAATAAAATGAAAAAGGAAAGAGAGAAACAAATTACTGAAATGAAATCTTATTTAGCTGGAATCCTACATAAGTTTTCTACTTTTACTGTTCAAAACTTGTCTTAGCAAAAACAAAACAAAACTGTTGAACAAGTTTCAATCCCTTGCAGTGACTGAGAGAAAGAGATTTCTTAGAGGAACATGGAGCAAACAAAACAAAACAAAAATCAGCTTCTCAGGGTGTGAACTTGTAAAGCCAAAGCAGCGGCATGAAATGTGTGTTCAAACAAAGCTCTAACATGAAACAGACTGCTCCGTATTCCCCTAGGAGATTAAATGACAACTGAAAAACATGCCTCAGTTGGAACTTGCCTTGAATAACACCCAAATCCAACTTCACAGTTGCTGGGTCATTCTCAACAAAAGGGAAGGACTGCACTCTGGTAATGAACCTGCTAAGAAGGTGCCACTACCAGACCCTTTTTATGAAAATTGAAGGGAGCACCTACAGAATGGGAGAAAATTTTCACATGCTACACATCTGATAAGGGGCTGATAACTAGAATCTATTTAGAACTTAGGAAAATCAGCAAGAAAAAATCAAACAACCCTATCAAAAAGTGGGCAAAGGACATGAACAGAATCTTTTCAAAAGAAGACAGAAGAATGGCCGAGAAACATATGAAAAAATGCTCAACATCTCTAATCATCAGGGAAATGCAAATCAAAACCGCAATGAGATATCACTTATCTCCAGTGAGAATGGCCTTTATCAAAAAGTCACAAAACAATAAATGTTGGTGTGGATGCAGAGAGATAGGAACACTCGTACACTGCTGGTGGGACTGCAAACTAGTGCAACCCCTGTGGAAAGCAATATGGAGATACCTGAAAGCGATACAAGTAGATCTACCATTTGATCCAGCAATCCCACTACTGGGCATCTACCCAAAAGAACAAAAGACACTCT